>CAJNIZ010020957.1:65145-86116 GCA_905231905.1 Symbiodinium pilosum
TCGGAGTTTGCTTAGGGGACACCCTAAACCCTAAATCCCTAAACCCCTACACCCCTAAATCCTAATCCCTAAGCCCTAAATCCCTAAACCCCTACACCCCTAAACCCTGAACCTTAAACCCCCACATCCCTTAACACCGCAGCCCAGCAGCGTCTTCAGCGTCACTTGGACCATCCTTGGAAGATGTTTGCCTCGCGGAGAGACGTAGGAAGTTTGACAAACATGAGGGGGGGGTTAAGGGTTCAGGGTTTAGGAGTTTAGGGGGTAAGGTTTAGGAGGATTGAGGGTTTGGGTGTTGGCTTCAAAAATGAGGGGGGACCCATACGGATAACTGGGGACCATGTAGGGATGACAAGGATTTTACAGGGTTTACGGGGTCCTTATTACGGTTTCTAGATACCCGCATGGGGATTTCTCGCGAACAAGGGGTAGGAGCTAGGGCAGTTTCAGGCTTAGGGGTAACCTTTGAGATTACCAGATAATAGGATTTACAAATTAGGTTTTGGGGATTTAGGGGTTTAGGGTATAGGGCATGGAGATTGCGGATAGAGCATGGGGTCCTCATTACGGGAAATACTTCCAGAAATACCGACATGAGCCTGAGAGAGAAGACTTGCCGAGGGCCTAACCAAAGGGTCAAAACATGTATGTAGTACATGATTTAGGCACATATGTCTCTGGATGAATACTTTGGGGCCTAATTAAATGCCATCAATAAGTTATGTTCTGTAGTTTGTTGCTGTGGATGGACGAAGTCATGCATGACCCAAAGCTTCCTATGCTACCAAAAATCAAGGATATAAGGGCCATGCATTTTCGTTCGTAATGAGCTAGCGCAACTCGATCGAGGCCTGTAACGAGCATTGGCTGCCTGTTGGTTGCATGATACTGAACTTGATGTTAGGCAACGTGACAAGATCAGATGATGAACTGAGAATTAAATGTCATGATAGTAAAAAAATCCTGAAATGGAAGAACTTGGCTTCAACAAAGAAGTTAAAGTGTCCAAGCCTAAGCCCTAAACCCTGATCCCCAAGCAGCCCGAAAGCTGGTTTTCCTCAACATCCCCCCTCCCCAAGACCAAGGAAGAGCGAAATGTAGCATCAAGTAGCCAGGTCAAGGTTTAGGGTTTAGGGTTTGGATCATATTGGGGGTAAAATTATAATGGGAAATAAAATGGAAACTGTTACAGGAAGGGCCCCCCTAGTTATAAGTTGGGTTATAAGTTAGGATAACTATGGTTTGAAGTTCCATAAATCGTAGTCATAGGACTTAGAAGTATGGTTATGTAACTAGGGGGCCCCTCCTTGTAGGAGATTTGGGGCAACCCTAAGCTCTCGGGTAGGGTTTAGGGTTTAGGGTTATGGGTTTTGATGTTGGGGTTGCCAAAATCCTGCTGGAAAGTTGCCCAACCTCTTTGCCTTTCCTGTAGGCATATGCTGTGAAACCTCAACCGGTTTAGGGTTTGTTCTGACGTCTACACAAGCCTGGATGCTTGATACTATGATTCCTCTCAAAACTTTATGTCAGGAGAGCATAATACACCCAAAACGCTGTCCTAATGTTTTAGGCCACTTCATTGCAATCTCTGCAAGCACCTACATAAATCCAGCTGCTGTTTCATTTTCTGATTTCTTTGCACCCAAGCCCTGAACGGTGAGCTCTGAATCCTACTTCCCCCTATATCCCTAGTACAAGGTACAAAGTACATGCACATCCCCAGAACCCTAAACCCTAAACCCTAAACCCTAACCCTAAACCCTAACCCTAAACCCTAAACCCTAAACCCTAGCCCCCTTCAACCACCTTTAAGGAAGCCTCGGTTCAAAGCCTAGACTGGGTTGCTGTTAAGGAACTTAAATTAAGTTACTATATTGGGGAAACTCTATTATTTACTATATATACCCATTATAGTAACTTAATTCAAGTTCCTTAACAGCAACCCAGTAAAGGGATGGTCTGAACATTGGAGCGACGCCTACCGGCTCTCCCGCGGTTGGGGATGAATTTCCTCAGTTGCCACTGCCAAGGTTAGCCCTAAGGCTCTATGGACTCATAATATAAGGATTTTGGGGCCAAAGACCATACCATACAAGGCTTTTGGGCTATTTTGATCCTTAGGGTAGGGGTTTAGGGCGTAGGGTTTAAGGCTTAGTTAAGGGTTTACGGCTGGGAGTTGTGAGGCGATTTTGGCCGGCTCATTTTTGTGCCAGGCTTTAGGGTTTGGGGTTTAGTGATATTCTTCGTGCCTAGGGTAGCCAAAGTGACTATCAACTCAGGGCCTTCTAGCCTTTGTTTGGCGGCTTGATCTTTTGTTGAGGGTGGTCTAAGGTTACGCCATGTAGAAATACTATACCCGGAACAGATACTCTCACTCTTTTCCGGAGACCGTATTATCCCTGTCTAGAACATACTATGGACTTATCACCCCACATAGAATTACCGCTGAAGCCCCAAATGGTGCGGGATTATGGCTAATGTAGGCGCCTGGCTACGGTTTAGGGCTTTGGGGTTTTCTGGTTATATGTAGATATATAGATAATAGATACATAGATATATAGGTGTATAGATATATAGATATAGGCACGATGACGGAAGGAAAAAATGGTCATAATCACTCAGGCTTCAACATTACTTGCCTGTGACTCCAATAATCTACAGCCTAGTAGTAATTAGCCCTTAATTAATAGGGAACAAACCATAAAGCTGTAGGTATACTTGGGAGTACAGGTAGTAGGATCTCTGGAGGGGGCCAGAGGGTTTCCGGCTCAAGGGGCTTTGGCTTCAGGTTCAGGGTTTGGTATGGAGATCATGCCCCCTGGCTAGGGCTTTGTGCTTTAGGGTTTAGGGTTTTGGGGGTTTAGGGTTTAGGGTTTAGGGTTTTTGGGTTTAGGGTTTAGGGTTTTGGGTTGAAACTTTTTGGGGGTAAGGCTGCGGGGTTTCTAAGTAAGAGGGTATATAATACAGGTGCTAGGGCACGTTCAGGACCAATCGTTTCCGTCGAGTATTAGGAACCCTTTCCCCATGCTGTGAATATCCCTACAGCCTAATCAATCCTAAACTCGCAACCCTAAACCATCCTACAGAATTCAGTGGGCACTGGTTCCCTATTTCTTTCTGGTTACTTACTGCTTCTTAGTCGTGAATATGGAAATATGTTACATAGGGATCATATAGGGGCTATAACCCCGTATTCCCTACTAAGAACCAGTAAGATTAGGGACGATTAGGGACAAGAAGCTATGCTATGCTTCAAGAGGGACCCCTATGTCCAGAGTTCGGACAATAGCTCATATGATGGGTACCAGGGGATGATAGAGTGGATCCCTTCCTGTTGAAACTAAAACCTCTGCAGAACCTTGGTACACTAACAGGGTTTAGAGGTATACTAGTATGCCATGGGACCATAATTCTCAAGGTATACGGGGTTAGGGTCAATCAGGATTTTGAACCTAAACAATCGCAGTGCCTAAATACTCCCAGAGGAACAGTCTCGCCGACCCATTCCCTCATTGGCATCAAGGGGACTTAACAAGCCAGATATTCTGCGATGAGCTTTGTTGTGGCTCCTTACCGACTTTGCCTGTACACCTTTGACTTTCGCAGCAGAGCGGCGCTTATGTATACTGATTGCTGTAAAGGGACCTACACAACACTGTCATTATGCTATGTATCCACATTCTGGTAGCTGAGCCAACTGTCCTAGAAAGCAACCCCGCTTCTGTGCACAAACGTTAACATCTCATTTAAGGGTTTGGGATTTAGGGTTTTGCAGCTTTCATGCGTGCAAAGTTCTTGACTTGTATCCAGAGAAACTCTGACATAATGCCAGATGATACTGAAGCCCTTCCTCGTCCCTCACAGAAGACAATGCATGATAGAGCTTGTTAAGCCAAACGCAAGCTGTTTTCCACCAATACTTCGAATGCACATGACGGCGCAAACCAGAATAATGTCAATAACAATCGCCAGAGCCCATCCACGTCTACTACCAGGAATTGCCAGGAATACTACTTGGAGATCCATGGGTACTTCACAGCTACTTATAACTGTACTTCCTTGTGCCCCCAATTATCACCATAACACGAGGGAATATCAAGGACCATGATTCGATTGTGGGCTCTAAATGCCCATGGACCTCCATGTGCCCACTGATGCAATCCCTAGAACTAAGCCCTAAATACGCCCAATCTGCCTTTCATGCTTTGTTTGCTTTTCTGTCTGACTCTCCAATACCAATACCACGAGCCCTACAACCAGGAGTACTTAGGACTGGCCGAGTGTCCTCGTCTCTTGGAGGGGTATTTCCCACCGCGCTGTTGAGCCAAGACCGGCCCGAGTTTGCGACCAAGCTTTGGGGGTTTCGGGCTGAGAGTCTTAGACAAGTGGCGTGTTCTGCTTATTGCGTATGAAACCCCTGCATAAGCCCAGTTTTCATGACATCCTCAGGCATTCAGAAATGCTTTACAAGCCTCCTGAAGTAGGGTAGCACGATTGTCAAAAGTCATCCTCGTTTCGCAACCAAAGCTTTAGCTGACCATGGACCTCCTCCCAACCATGTCTGAACTTGCATCGCTTTGTGGGCCTAACATGAGGGAAAGTAAGCCTATGCAGGGCTGAGGGCCTTTGGGGGTAGAGGGGTAATGCAAGGATGTGGGGATATAGGCAGTCAGGCATGCTATTTAGCAGCATGGTTGATTATGTTGGGACCAGGCCTCGTGCTACCAACATTTGCCCCTGAGACTGCTGGTCGTCCTTTGGCCCTTCCTGCTCGAAACAAAAAGCAGCATGCCACTGCCGGTCTCTTTACACCCTCCGCTGCTAATTACTACCATAACATTGCAATCTGCTTCTCGGCGATAAGATCCAGCACGAAATCTTTTGGAGACGCTCTGTACTTACAAAATTACCCTAAACCCTAAACCCAAAACCCAAAAAGTCTAGGCTTTCAGCTTCGGGCCTTTGTGAATGTGTATCAGGTGGGCCGCTGCAACGGGAGCGAAAATTCTTGCTCATCCTAGACATAATGTGGGGGTCTCCATCAAAATGGGGGGCCCAATACCCCTAAACTCTAAACCCTAAACCCTAGAGAATCNNCCCCCCCCCCCCACTCCCCCCCAAATTTGGAAACTCCAATTTCTTAAAGTGCATACGCGACTGGAGCTCTGCCTCTGCTTGTTGCAGGCTACCCAGCACATCTTTTGATTGCCCGTTTGGCAAGCAGGACCCTTATCGTCAACACATGTTCAATTCAAGCTCACCTTCTCCTACTGTCGACCGAGGATTTGACACATGACCCTCTGCACCTGACCGCCTGAATCTCCACCTCCCACCCAGCAGACTTCAAAGTTAAGTCCTACACACGCCAAGAGCTTCCAAGACAAACGTGGCATTTACCGGCTTGCATAGTGAAACAGGGGTCATATGAAACCCAATGGACTAGAATCCTTGTTCTCGGAAACTCCCAAAAGGGACCTCGATTATAGAACACCCTTAACACTAAACCCTGTCGAACGCCTGGCATGAAGTATCACCGCCGCTGCGCGTCGGCCCCTTTACTTCGTGGTATGATGCAGAATCTACAGCTGAAGTGCTCCTGAACCGCAAAATCAACAGAAGTCCCAACCTGCATTAGAGGTGGACTGAACCCAGGGGCAGCGTCATAATTAGTTCTGCCTACCCAGCCTCAAAACAGGATTTATAGGTTTGAAACATTTAAATGGTGATAAGCTTCTGCAGCAGCATGCTAAGTAGAGCTCCGGGTAGTTCTCTCGGAAAATTTCGTGGCTTTTGCTCAAGCTGTCTAGTAATTAAAGTTACATGACTATACCTAATTAAACTTGTAAGTCCCATGCTACCAGGTCCCCTCGTTGTTCCCGCATACCTCAGAACCCTGCCCTAATGAGAACCGTTTGCCGTAAGGCCCGGGCAGGACGTACCTTGGCAGCCAGCGTTGAAAGAACCAGCGTTCAAGACCCCTAAGGGTCCAAGCACCCAGTAATCATATACTTACCCAAAACCTGTAAACTCAAGTACCTAATTATTGGATACTTGGACCCTCTGGGACTTTAAGACGGCAAATGAGTCATAAGAGATTTGTCTCTGGAAATGTAACAGCTGTTTAGGGTTTGGGTGTTGGGGTTTAGGGTTTAGGCTTCCGAAAACTTTACAGCGGTGCTCTCCTACTGCAAAAATGTAGCAGGACTCAGGTGGAAATAGGATGTGGCGTTTCCATAGTGTAGCAAACGCATGAACAGTGGATCAATCAACGTCTACTCTATCTAGGCATATGGGACTTGGCCGGAATTACTGTTCCCCAAATGAGGGAAACTTATTGAGGGGCCCGTATTGTAATAGGAACCCCAATGTACGGACCCGCATTGACCTGACTTTAAACCCTAAACCCTGTAACCCTAAACCCTATATAAATGCCATGTAACCCCTAATCAACACATATCTGGGAAAGCGCATCCCCCTGCTGGGGAGCAAATCGTGCTCAGGGTCTTTGGGCTTTCACTTCTTGATTGTAATCCCCTCCCCCTAATATCAAACTCCCCCACCCCTAGGGTTCTGGGTTTAAGGGTTTAGCCCCCCCGCCTAATATTAAATACTCCCAATATATCTTAATGTACCACAATAGAGAAAATTTAATATTAGGGGGAGGGGATTATGTCAGTAGGTGGACCCCTCCCCCTCTGTGTATGTAATAGGAATATAAGAGGACGCGAATATTATCACCCTTATCCCTTATAGGCACTTTTGCTGGCTGGAGGGTCCACCTTCTGCATGTGAAGGGTTTACGCGCAGACTCGCTCGGGTTAAGCTTTGAGCTCTACCTAGGCCCTTACACTGCATTTCTTTTGGGCGTACCTAACTTTACGGTTCATATATTGTGCATACCACATGTGACACCCTAAAAACAAGTAGGGTATAAGGGTCTGGATAGAGTATTTGTCAAAGGAGCCATCTTCATCAGAATCACCCTACGAAGTACAGGACCGCACGATGCATGTAGTCCACAAGACGAGCTATATGATTTCCATGACTGTCCGCTTCGCTTACCCCATGGATCCGACGACCCAATGACCAAATACTTGAGGTTTGGGTGGCATTTACTATAGTACAGGTTTTGGGCATGTGTACGACTTCTGAGTAATTACTTGGACCCTTATAGAGTTCGTTTGGGGTTCAGGGTATAGTGTCTCGGAAAGTTTCCGTTTTGGCCCAGAGCATGAACAGCTCCTGCTTATTCCCCACTAAGACAAAGCTTAAGGAAGTAACACTAAACGCCTAAACCAAAAGAGCAGAAAACGGTTTAGGGTTAAGGGTTTTTGGGATTCTCCTCACTCATCCTGAGAAGGCTATAACGTAATATGCCACCAACTTCTATTCCAGTCACATAGGTCTCCACATTAGATACGTTAACATGTGAAATTGTAGCTTTGCACAAGAGACCATTGATGCCCCTACTCTGGCCACTCCCCGAATCTACCCCAATATGAGCTTTAGTCTAAACTCCAAGTATACTCCTTAATAACCCCTATAATGCTCCCGAATACAACCCTCCTTAGGGAGTTGAGACGATTGCCGCATTTTCGATTTTAGCGGGCAATCTAGGGCCTAATTGTTTTGAATAGGGTTTCGGGGCACGTGGCACTGCAGCTTTATCATGGTGCACACTTCGGGCTTCTGCATTTCCATACCAGAAGGACCTGAGTAAACCATGATTTTTTGCCAAGCATCTTATCGAAGTCTGTCCTGCAGGGCAGAAATGTTGACATCTCATGCTTGTGCAGCCGGATTCAGGTTGAACGTCGCAGCGTGCGCAGAGACACTAGCAATCACATTTCCAGTGCTAGCAGCTTGAGGGGAATTTTGAACGAGAGGTTCTTCCAGAAAATGGTCATGACCTGTAGGCACGACCTCCGGGCGAATGTTGCACGGAAAAAGAAAGTGGAGAGCATGCCACGTTGTGCGTTTGCCCAGGTCTGCAGCACTGATACTAAGCAATACAGCTGTTACTAAAAGGAATACATGATCTTAGTATACCGTATAATGATTACCATGACCATGGTATAAGTTACTTACAACGTCATGGAATATTTTTTTGGCACCAACCACATCAACAGTTCCGGGCATGGGGCATGGTTCTCAGGGCATATTCCATCAGGAACATGTCTGGCCGCTCCTGTACACGATCTTCTCGTTCGAAACGACCATGTCCCAGTAGTTTCGGGACATACCTCATCTGCATGACATGGAGTGGGTAGACTTTGCGCATTCCCAGGGACTAGTTGCACAGCACTTTCAGAATGATGCCAGGAATCCTTCATAAAGGATGCTAGAGGCAGTGCCTTCAGGATCCTCCGTGGACCAATGTCTGGGGCTGTGTGCCTATGCGTTCGTGAAGCTTCTCATAGGCCCTATCAGGGCCCAAGTGCCCAAGAATTGAGTACTCGATCTTTTGTAGTAGTCATTGTAGTACAGATGTTGGGCATCTATGTGACTTTCAAGAACTCGGCACCTCGGAGAAGCACTATGCGCGATAGCTACCTTCCTGACTTTGGACCGTTCCACTTCTACGATCCTAACCTCAGGAATCAAGGTTCATGAGTTGCAAAGGCACAAGAAGGATTGTCATACTAAAGTTTTCTCTCCTAAACCCTAAACCCTAAACCTCTTGATCTGAATTACAAAAGGCCTCCGTGTTGCCAAAGTGAAGCTGGCTGGCTTTAAACCCTGGAGGTTCCTTGCGTTCCCTGAACTATCCCCCTAGCCTACTGGGGGTACGTAGAGAAGAAGGGAATTCATTATACAGGGATATATAGGGGTTATTTTCCCTATAACCCTTGCTAAGAACCAGTACGCAAGACAATGCCAAGTAGATAAGGGATGTTTTTGCCTGAAGGGAAGTACAGTCGCAAGTATACTTGAGCAGTTGCATTTGGACAGCTACTAGATGGCCTTAAGGGCAACTCCCTTCCCTTCAGGGTCCAGGACCCAAATACTAGGGCTTGAGGGCCCAAATACCGCTCATATAAGGGCCCCCGCCAAAAGGTACTACATGTGAGGGTCTAAGTAAGCATCGTAGGAAACTATGTAGCCTGGCGGCCGTTCAGAGTCGGAAACAATTACCCACAGCTTCGGGTTCAGGATTCAAAGTTTAGAGTTTTTAAGGGTTGAAGGTTCAGAGGTTTAGATAATCCCCTATATAACCTGCCTTTTTAAGGAGTCTAGACGGGTTTAATAGGTTTAGGGGTTATAAAACCACCCTTTAAGGAGCTTAGACTGTGGTCCACCTCGGACTTCTATAAGTCACAATTTTGATGCACCTGCTTGTACCACCATGCCGACCTTGCAAAAAGGACCCCACTTGGAGTATAAGGTTTAGGTTTAGGGTTTGGGGTTTAGGGTTTAGGGTTTATGGTCTACTCGGAGGGTCGGGGGGACTTAGTAAGTAGGTTACTAAGTGGGATGAGTAGGGCTGCAAATGGGTTCTGGGGGTTATTAACCTACTTACTAAGTCCCCTTGACCCTCCAAGCAACTGGAGAAAAATGTTGTCCACCAAGGCAACTAGCTTCCAACTTTTGCATTGAATTGGGGGATTGTCAAAATTATGGTCCCCTTTTGGGTCCCTATTATAATACGGGGCCTAATACGGGGCCTACTTTAGGGGACCCCAAAAGGGACCATAATTTTGACAATCCCCTAATTGCAAGGCCAGCCGTGCACATAAAACTTTATCCAGTAAGTGCCGGGCATGTGCCATCAGCTTCAGTGCGTGGCTGCCATGCTTGGTTTGCTTTGCACAGATCATATGCTGGATTCATGCTGGATTCATGCTGGATTCATGAGCTCGGTATGCACTAAAAATTATCCAAGCCCAAAATCCAATCAAAGTATCTAAGCTCATGTGGGAGATTCTCAAAAAGTTTCTTATGTGCAACCGTTCTGAGGCACTCCTAGTCCTAGTCAGTCTTCTATGTCTCGGGAGCTGAGAGAGATCCTGAGGGTATCCTGATTCGATGTCCTGCCATGCAAAGTTCTGGGAAAACTGACAGATTAGAGGTTGCAGGTCTTGTGAAATCACGCAACTCTGGATAGGTGCTCTGTGCCTTACGTGAGAAGTTCATTGCGACCCTGGGACGTCTGATATGGTGCGTTGTCAGCATGCAATTCTTGAGGAAAGCTGGCTGCCAGGAGAAGCACGAGCAGCAAACGTAAAGGCTACTTTTGCACCTCCGGAAGAGAAGGCCTGCTTGTAATTAGGGTTCCCGCGGCCGGCCATGTCAGCACACTGAATGCAACACTGACACTGCGGCAACACTGATACTACCTCGAACGCGCTCGCCCTGGTTGCGCGCGTGCTAGCAGTTTGATTTGAACTCTGGGCCAGCTATCGTGATTTATCCGCCTTCCTGCGGCGAGTTCCACTGTATACAGTCGCGACATACATAGTCCACTGTTCAGTCTTGCTGCTATCTACAAATACAGGTACCAGTCGCAGTAGCAATGCACATCTGTGGTAACAGTAGCAGGGTTGCTGGGAGTGACACTAGCCATAGTAGCGCGCAGAGTACGCACAAGTCTTTCAAATTTACGCCAACGGCGCTCTACACAATCAGCATGGAACAATTGCAGGTGCCCAAATGAAACCGGTGTTGCGCCATTTGTACATTGCCGTAAAACTGCAAGCAGTAGGAGTCTCTTTCAGCGGCGACGCCAAAGATCTACACGCACAGCCATCAAAGGGATGAGACTTCCGAAGTAGCTTTAGGAGCCACATTGAGCAACGCGCATCCAATGCGCTAACCGTACCCAAAGCGTCAGCGAACTCCACACCACCCCGCTTCTACGGACTTGATGAGAGCTTGCCCAACTTGGGGATGGCACCAGACCACACGGAGGGGCCCCTAGTATATAAATTGGTTTATAAGTTAGAATAACTATGGTTACAAGTTTCATGAATAGTAGTTATAGGGTTTATAAGTATAGTCATGTAACTAGGGGCCCCTCCTTGTAGTACCCATTACTGGAGTCCACGTACCGATGAACATTGGAGATCGGCTAAGGGCACTTGCGGCAAGTAACATAGAGAACATGACTTAATCACTTGCGGAGTACAGGATAGTCACAATAGTAACAGTAACTCATTGCCAATAGAGCTTGGGAAAGCGCCACCACCTTGGAGGGACAAGGACAAGGAATTTCAGGTTGTAAGCTTCCATCCTTAACTCCAGTAGCACACAACAGGTCGCTCTTTCAAATCTGCAGCATTTTTTCGCCTGCTGATGACCATCAACATTGCCATTGCAAAAACTTAGATTCTGTTGTATACGGCTGCTTAGCGCCTGCGATACTGACAGCTGTGGCAGCTGCAGTCGGCAACATGCCGATAGAAGACTTGGAATTGCACGAGCATCCTGGGGTCTTTGAACACAACGAACTCCATGTGGTCCACAGCTCCCCCATCATCTTTGGAAGCAGCTGTAATCGAATCATACGGCCCTCCGGTCGGCTTGTCGGGGGCCCTGATCCAATTCTGCACAGTTCGGTCAGTGTGCTTCACAATGAGGCTCTCTCCGAGCAGCACGCGGGTCACTAGAATGCACCTTTCGCCCTCTGCATGCGTGCAGTCTCTGCAGCTGTCTGTAGTACAATCCTTGCATGTAGTGTAGAAATCTGACTTTGACGCATTCTGTGCAAAGTAGACTCCGCGACCAAACATGGCGCCCACGGATTCTCCACCGCGCTGGGCATCCAACCCTTCATGCGCGATTACATTTGACTTTGTGTAGCTAGTTCCATGAAACAGGAGGTACTCGTTAAGGTCTCTCCAGCCATGTTCCACTTCACATTTCACAGCCGTCATGCCATCAATCGGGGAACAGTGAGAGTCTTCAGCGCACCTGTACCGACGTGCCTGCTGATACTCATCAACCTTCCTTCCACTTACGACTTGCAAGATGCGAGTCACAACAACATTGGGTGGCTCACACCACTGGTCAGACTGATGGTTCAAGCGATGACGCACCATGGAAGCTTGAAACATCGCCGACATTGCAAGGAAAAGACCGTCTTCGATGTGTAAACTCCTGGCAGCAACTGGTGTTGGAAGCGTCGAGGGAATGCCTAGACGTGACAAGAAGACATTGTAATACCACTCAAGCAGTTGGATTTGGAGCTCAAGCTCATTCCGGGCAGCCGATTCTGCCGCAAGTGCTTGCTGACGCTGCTGCAGCTGGAGCTCAAGCTCACTCCGGGCAGCTGATTCCGCTCCAAGTGCCTGCTTCAGCTGCTGCACCTGGAGCTCAAGCTCATTCCGGGCAGCCGATTCCGCCGCGACTGCTTGCTGACTTCTAGCCAATCGTTCATGAACCTCGTAATCGCACGCTCTTTTCAGAAACTCAAAGCACAGCTCCACTCCAGGAGTCTGTTTTCGTCTTATGCGCCGCAGCCTGTTTGTGCTGCAGTTTCTCTGTGTCCCGTCGCGTAAGTTGATATCGTAAGTGTAGTCGAAGATGCTGACACTTAAGGACGTCTGTCCGCTCTGTCTTGCAGCCTCCAGCTCTATCTCTGTTTCAGCGGGAAAGCGGCTCCAACGGTCTGGTTCCCTGTCTAAAAACTCCCAACTGTAAGTGCCACTAATCGCAGCCCAGGCTGACCACATGATGTGAAACCAGGCGCGACCGTTAATTTGAAAAAAAAAACATATCTAGTGCCTAAGCATGAGATACAATGACAGTTGAATGCTTGGACAAAATGTTTCTAGCCATTGTACCCTTCTCGGGATGTCCTGAAAGACAGGGGCTTCTGCTTGCATATCTCGTGCCAAAAAAATGATATCGGCTTGCCAGGTTCTCCATGTACCTGGATGCTCTAACTTTCCTTCCCTGTGAAATTGCGAACCTCAGCAGCATTCCGCATGCAGGATTTTCTCAGAAAATCGGGTAGCTTGGGGCCTATGAACGATTCTTGGAGCCCATAGTCAGAATAACTTGAAGGATTCTGAGAAACTCCTGTGTCTCAAAGGCTTTACGCATTCTGTTTCTCAAGAGCTGTCCATGGGAACTGCTTTGCAGCGCCGATGCAGCACTTTCTCTGGTTGTGGGCGGTCTTGTTGCTGGGTTGCTGTTAAGGAGCTTCAAAAACACAGACACACACACACACACTAACTATATGGATTCATAGAAATGAAGACGACTTAACTCAAAGTTGAAGTTCTTAACAGCAGCCCAAGTTGTGAAACTTGAGAGCCGTGCCGCCGCCTTTCTGTCTGCAGGGCCGATGTCCCTTGACCTGAATCTCGCTAATGTTGCTGTGTCAGACACTTTGCAAAAAAAAGAGTTTTGATTGGACGTAGATCTTGGCGGAGTCCGATTCCAGGATAAACGCATCGGAGAATAACGCCTGTAAGAGCTTGCTTGGCCAAACGTACTGCAATTGACATGACAATTCCTCAGTGCTTGAAAGTAGTTACACTGTTCTGTTGCGCCTGAGGCAGGCTCACAAAGAATGGGGTCCTTAAAAAAGGCATAGTCTAAACTCCTAGCATCCCCTTAGTAACCCCTAGAATACTCCCCTATATAGTCCCCTATATGGCCCCCTTTAAGGAGTTCAGGCTACAGCTCACATGCATTAGTGTTTCCGTACACTCTCATCTGTAAACGAAGTATGAACTCAAGACTGTCCAACCCTTTGCGTGCTCAGGAAGGTGGAGAATGTACCAGGCATCAGCACTTCGCCGGAATTGCAAACCTTTACAACCTACTCCTTGTTGAAGCTTCTGTAATCCTCAGGTCATCGCCCCCACACGCCCTTACCCAAACCGAAAACCCTAAGCCCTAAGCCCTAAACTGTAGAGATCCTCTTTTCTGAGACCCCAGCTTGCCCAAACTGATGGCCGGAACAAACATCTCTCAACCCGAGGACCCATAGAAACGGGTAAGGCCACATTGGAACCTGTAATTGCCCGTACCTCCAAAGCATGTAGCATAATCTTGCAGAACATTTTTTAAGGGTTTTTGGCAATATGTTATCCACGTTTGATGTGTAAATTGTTTTCTTGGTTGGCCTTTAGAGACCTTGAAAAATATTGGTATAGTTGGGTCCCTATAAAACCACTAAGGGGAAATATTTAAGGAACCCAAAGGCCTACCCCAGTTTTTGAGCTTCTTTGATTCGGGCACCTTGGGGGGTCCAGCTTTTGGCACGACCCAAGCCGCTTTTGTGACCTCAACGGCTCCTTCAGCCGACACTTGACCTTGAGCCCAGAAACCTGAGACCTGAAACATGAACCCTAAACCCTAGACCCTAAACTCTATAAACCCTAGACCCAAGCCCTTGACCCTAAGCCCCCCCTGAACGCTAAACCTTCAACCCTATAAGCTCTTAACCCTAACCCACAAACCCTGAACCCTATACCTTAAACCCTAATTCCTTAGTACCTAATGCAGGCCCTGAGCTCTACGACTCACACGCAAGGTCTGCCGTCAAGGCCTGCGCAGGTGTCTGGGGATGGTCGAATTCGGGTTTAGGGTTTAGGGCTCAGGGCAAAGAGTTTAAAGGTTGAGACCTTGAAGGGCCCTTAGCCAACTCCAACTGGGATCTGAATAGGAAAGTCTAAGTTCTAAAAGCCCACCCTGGTACGTTCCTCCCGTTGGCACAAAGACTTCGTCTTCCCCTCGCAAAATGACAAAAAACCAAGAAGCCAAGGGTTCCTCAAGGACCTGGAAGGCTAACATGGAAGCACACTGGCTTCTGGAGAAACGCTTTCTAGGCCCCTTTTATCCTACATACAGCCTCATGTACTCAACAAGGGTAAGCACCTCGAGGGATTACTAGAGTGTTGACCGTGCCTACCTGATATCTAAGTTGAGGGATAAGGGCGTCGGACCATGGTAAGTAGCTGGGTCGAGGATTGATGGGACTGCGTACAATGCAGTGTTGGCGGCATGGGGATCGGATACGAATAGGGTTCTCAGCAAATTCTCACAATTCATACTCCTAGATTGAGGCCATATTGGCATGGGTCTCAACGGAAACCGCACTGGAAATTGAGCTTGCTGAAGCTTGCCATAATTTGCCAAGTGAGCCTTGTTTGTTTTCTTATAAGATTTCTTCTACGAACATGGAGACGCTACGCGAACTACGCGGAATGGTTGTTCTCCCTGCGGAAGAGACTATGCTGACTCTTGCTATTCAGGTGACTACGCGGACTACGCGGCACACCTGGCCTACGCCACTTTATACGCGATACGTCTTATGAAGCATACAAACCACGCAGACTACGCGGACAAGATAACCTACACGTGACTACGCGAGACTACGCCCTGCAGGTCCGAGGCTACGCGAGCACTCTTGCAGCTTCACGGCCATCGTATCTCTTTCATGCAGAAAAAAACGCTGCCCAGGTGAGCGTTTCGGTTTAATTAGGCCTTAAGGCTTGTAGTGGTTCAGGGGCAATCAAAAAAGCAAGGCCAGAACGATCAAAGCAAATGCGCACGTTCCGGTCCCTGAGGTACTGCACCCACCCAGTAGCAGTCTAGAACATGGCGAATTATTAAGGTCTTCATGCATTCATGTTACAAACATTATCCTCTGTGGGGTGGTGCCATTGGTGCCCAAAAGGTCCCACAGACAACAATCTGAGGCTACCTGCAAAAAATGCTGCGAGACACACATCGAAGTTCCACACTTTCCCAAGGGTCCAAGGACCCAAATTATAGGGTTGTTATTTGGGCCCCGAAGCCCTAGAAATTGGTTACTTGGACCCTTTGGGTTTCAAGAGGGAGAATGGAGAGCCTCAACTTAGAGACTGCTAGGCGTACATTCGCTGGCACAATTGTACCTGTGCTGCTACAGGATAGCACAGCGGTGTTGTGAACACTGCTGTTCTATGCTCTGCGCGCCACAAGAGGAAACAGAAGCAACATGGCCCAAAATGTATAGAATCGGGGGGATGGCTTGGAGACCTAAGCGGAAGTCACTTCGTGGCATCTAGCCGTTGGAGATTTGCTGGCTCGTGCATGTGCACTTTTTTGGTCACCGCTTGGGATCGCTGCCAGCCGTCGCAATGACCTCACTTTCTGGTTTAGGGTTTATGGTTTAGGGTTCAGGGTTTCAATACGATGGCCCTAGTTTCGTCTAGTGTTTATATAGAACACCCAAGTAGCAGGATTTTGGCACCCCTGAATCGAAAATCCTTAATTCAGATCCCCGCCTAGATTGCGGTGCCCCCCCCCCAAAGTCTGGGTTATGTATGGTAAAAGGTGTCCAGAGAGGCCGGTTGTATTGAGAGCAACTGAATTCTATGCGCATGATGGATGTTGAAGCAGCGTTTAGCCTTAACCATAGAAACCCTTTGCGTACCAAGTCCCAAGCAATGAGATAAGGATAGCACGCTAGCGCCAGGTTTGGAACAAACGACCCAAAGTCGGTGGGCTATTGTTCATGCTGTACTCAACGGCAAACATTCTGTAAACTAATGTAAGGACCCTGGACCCGACTTCCTGCGGGGAGGGGGGTGCAATTGACGCAACTACCCAAACACCGTCATAGACGAAAGCGCACTTTTACTCAAAATTATCTCAAACCAGTTTTGGGTCTTGACATGTAACGAGGCATCTCTGCATACACCGCAGGAGGTCTTGTAGCAACGGGAACACCATTTCCTCGAGGAGTCGGGCGACTTAAGAGAGCTGTGGTTGATGAGCATCGTGTCGTGCATGCTTCCAAGGCCAAGCCCTAAACCCTGAGGCTCGATGATGATAATAGCAAGACCAACATTTATGGTTGTATAAAAACCGCTTCTTTTTGCTTGACCCAGCTTTTGGCTTGACCCAAAGTTGTTAGCGTTGTGTGTTCATCTTATCGTCGTTTTCCAAGCTTTGGTCCTTTGTTGTTTTCGTTCTCGCTATTTTTCTCTTAATCATAGTCAACTCCTTTGTTCCCTACTGAGAACCAGCAAGTTTCAGGAACCAACTGGTCAGGACGAAGCTGGGTGGAATCGGCCATGCGTAGGTTGCTCAGAGATAGCTCCCAATCAATTGATTTACTGGTTCTGAGTAGGAATAAGGGATATGCTTGAATATATTATATAGGGCTTATATTGGGGGTGTAGCCCCTTCTTCCAAGAGCCCCTAAGTTTAGGGTTTGGAGTTTATAAGACGGGTCTATGAAGAGTGCAAAGGCAGAGGCAATTAGCAGCCTATTCTAGAGGAACAGCACGCATGCGCCTGCTCGAAAAAACAAAAATTGCAGCTCCCAGCAAAGTAAGCAAGCAAGCTAGCTATCTAACCAGCCAGTGAAGACTCTTAATCCTTCACCCGGGCAAGAAACTCGACCAACAAGGAAAAATGACAACAGCGCTAACTCCAGCTTATATACAGCAGCCACTCCTGACTGCCTCCCTTCGTCATTTCTCTCCCTTCGTCATTTCTGTTGGAACAGCCTCATGAAGGATACCAAGTACATCCTATGAATAGTTGCCTGGAGCCAAGAGCATGTAGTTAGGACATGGTTTTGACTGCTTCAAAAGGTTTAGGGGGGCCGGACGCGTGCCTGTCTTTACCTCTGGTCAGCCACGGCATCAAATGGTTCCTTGAACAAATGGCACCTTATAGCAGAACCTATATAATCACCAAGAATATAGCCGTCTTGATTTCTTTTCACTTCCTTCATTCCACGCTACAACCGGGGTAAACCTAGGACTCTGGGGATCAGGTGAGGCAGTTCTTGGTATCCCGCCAGGGCACTTTAATCGATGATGTCGGCAAAGGCCGGGTTTTGCACGGACTCCTGGGCTGCAACCAGGCAACCTACTGGTTTAGGGTTTAGGTTTAGGGTTTAAAAAGGGCCGGGCTTCGGGTTCAGGGATTCTGTCCCCCCAAGAACGGATAATCTTCAAGGAATGTAGGGGCTTATAGTTGACCTATGTATTTTCGAGGCTTGAAGAGCCAGATACCACCATATAAACGGCGTCTAGGACTAGAATATTGAAACTTCTTGCTCACCCTACCTTCTACCTCCAGAACATTTTTCTATTTGGTTGATGATCTCCGTTTGTTATGGTATGAACTAACACAAAGTGCTGAATCTTGCTGGCTCCTAAACCTTAAAGCTTTACACCTTGAACGCCTAAATCGCAAACCTGAAACCCTAAACTCTTGAGAGCCCCCAAGCACCAAACCACTGAGCCTTTAAAGTAGAGAAGAAGAACACATCCCACCCCCTTCCCCCGAATTCCTAGGTACTTTTTAAATAGCAGGATACCCATGCTACTGGCTATGACTTGGGTGTGGCCCTGCCAAGCTGAATCCGGAACCCACCTTACCCTTGCAAGGAGGGGCTTCCTAGTTGAAAAACTATACTTCTAAGTATAGTTTACTATAAGTTATGGACCTTACAACCATAACTATCCTAACTTATTACACAACTATACTTATAAGTCCTATAACTATAATTTATGGACCTTACAACCATAGCTATTCTAACTTATAACCCAACTTATAGCTAGGGGGCCCCTCCCTGTACAGCTTTGCTGAAAGTCGGCAGTCAGGGCTCGAAGGTCTTGCGGGTCATCCGCATGGATCTCGTTTTCAAGCCGCAGTTGAAGTTGATGGTCTGCCAGGACTTGGGGCTAAGGACTTGAGGTTTGTTTGGTTTTGGTAGTACCCAGAACTTTGGAAAAATCTGTCGAAATCCGTTACTCAGTCGCTTTAGGATTTAGGAATGCAACAGTTTAGAGTGAGCATTTAAGTCATGATCGTGGACAGCGCGCTGGCAAGTTTCAGATCCATAGGCGTAACATTCTGAGGTAAAGACAAGATGCTACCGTGTATAGGAAACTTGTAGCACCTAGGACACAGTACACTAAACCCGAATCCCTATAGCCTAATCTCAAACGGTGAACCTAAACCAACTTGTGGCTCAAGACATCTAGCATGCACAGTAGGGCCCCTTCTTCCTGAACATCTTTCGGGACACTCACTAAATCCCAAACCAAATACTGTAGTCATCCCAGAAAAAGGCTCCTGGCGTATGCCGAACACTAGGTAGGCATGTTTTATACAGAGACCCTCATGTGTTTGAGGTGCCTTATACTGTACGGTATAAGGAAAACCGGACCGTTGTCCTGGGCAATTATTTATGCCCCCACACCTTGCAGGACCCTCAGATTAGGAACATCATTTGGCATGAAGATCTCCCCATATCACAATTTTGAAGATGGGGGGGGTTTGGGACTCCAGGGGATATATATAGGGATTTGGGGATTATGGGATTCTTTTACTTGGGACTATCTAGGGATTGTTTTGAGAAATGCCCATCTTAAAAGCACGAAGCTGGCCTCCGGCAGGGTGTTGTCAACCACCGTCGTCACCTCCACCGCCAGAAAGCGGAGTTAGGAACAACGATCTATGGTGCGGTACAAAAGCACAGATACTACAAATCCTACATGACCCTAAGTACATTATACATGGGACATGATGGAATTAGTATGTTTCGATGTAGTCATGCAGGATTTTTAGTATCAACCGTATGTCTCAAGATAACCCCCGGCTGACACACACCCAAATTCATAACATCCACGAAAGGGCCCACCTTTAGTGAAAGCCATGCAAGTGCAAGCAGGACAGAGGAAGGACAAAAAACTCGACCCGAGGCTGCTACAGCCGCAATGAAACATCGAACCCTACGAAACCTCGGTTTAGGGTTTAGGGTCTAAGCCCCCAACCCGGTAAGTCTATGCCCCACGCCTCCTGGGGAAAGGCAGCCACGGGCGGAACAGCTCCTTGAATGATCTTGACTGTATTGAGGTACTGTTACCTCAACGTGGTACTTTTCAAGTCTATAGCCTCCCCAATCCGACATGGAAGCCAAACGGGCGCCCAGAAAGACTACTGTCCTTTCGAAGGGGGGCTCTATGGGGCTCCATGTTAGCTCAGCGGGTATATATCCTTAGACCGCGGCCCTAGACGACATATAAAAAACCGTCTACATAAAGATGGAAGAACCTTAAACTATATGTCCCTATGTATCCCTATATAAGCCATTGTCTACAGTCCTGGTATCTCCCTTACTGACCCCTATAGTAGTCCCCTATGTAACCCCCCTTTGTGGAGTTTAGACTATAGCTGTTCTAACCCGGTCTGCATCAAAATGGAGCATGTTATTCAACAACCATCCAAGTTCCTATATAACCTATAAACCCCAAACCCTATATATCCCTAATTATACCCCTATATAACCCCTTCACGGGTAGCCGAAATTATGGGAGCCCCCCCCATGTCATTCAAAAAACCACCCAGGTTCCAGGTAGGCAGCCGGTAACAGCCGCCACCTCCTGACTTGCTGGTGCTTCAGGGAGTGCCAAGAGGGGGCCACTAGGGTTTAGGGCTTAAGGGTTTAAGGTTTAGGGTTTAAGGCTTCAGGGTTGAGGGCAAAGTGGGGGCCCATCGTCGTTGCTGTTACGGAACTTAAACTAAGTCACCATAATGGGTATATGCCTGGGTTGTTGTTCCGGAACTACATTTAAGTGACTCCAAAGGGGGGAACCATATTAATTACTATATACCCATTTTGGAAGCTTACTTGAAGTTCCTCAACAGCAACCCAGTAGTTGCATAGCTAGAATTGTAGGCTTCAGGGTACTGCAGTGGGGAATGAAAGTTGCGAACCGCGTGCGGAAACACCTCTCCCTCAATCGAAAACAGGCTGCAGGACCAGCACGTACACAGAAACAAGATTTTGCGCAGAGGCAACCTTCAATCCCAGGTTACCCTAAACCCAATCTCAGGTTAGCCATAGTAGTGTCCTCTTCTGTCGCCATGCGAGTGCCCTTGCCGTGCAGTGCACGGACCTTCTTCCAGCTTAATTTGCAATCCTCAGGCGAGTAGCGTTTTTCTTGGTGGTTAAACCTAGTAAGATTATGTTCCTTAAATATAATACTATACCCCAAAAGGTGGATAT
>CAJNIZ010020968.1:3623-32009 GCA_905231905.1 Symbiodinium pilosum
TTGGCATTTAGGGTATAGGGTTTGGAATTTAGGGTTTAGGGTTTGGAATTTAGGGTTTAGGGTTTAGGGCTTAGGGTTTAGGGTTTAGGGTTCAAGTTTGTGGACGGTTGTCAAAGTTTTCAAATTTCAGGTATTGCATCTTCTATTGTATGTGAGTAGAGTTCAAAAAAGGGTCAAGATTTTGACATGTCATGTATACAATCCCTAAAGAACATATTTCCTTATCCCCTACTAACCCCAATAGATACCCTACTATAATGTAGTAGCTTCCATTTTCTGATACAATCCCACCACTGCAGTGGGTTTGGCGAAAGCCGTTCTTTGTGGAACTGCTCCGGCTCACCGTTGCAAACCTGGACATATGCCAGCTGGAGCCGAGTAGTCATTTCGACTAGGAATGCAGTTGAACCTAAAACTCCTGCATGGCCCTACAGGCATTTGTACAGTCTATACCAGTAAGGTCATGCAGGATTTTCAGTATCAACGGTAGGGATGAAACATGAAAGCAGGAAGGCTAGATTTTCTCATTTGCTTTTAAATAACACGTCTTGTGAAGAAAGTTACCGACACCTATTCTCTGACATCCAGGCACACAACTCTAGTAAGATCCTTATGAAGCGCTTTGGTTTTGCGATCGCAAAGGGGCTCATAGTCTTACCGTCCGAAGGCAGGGCTCCTCAGCCTTAAGGTCAAAGCCTCCAATATGCTGCAGACCCTGATTATTAATTGTTATTATTATTACTATTGTTATTATTTTTGTTGTTATTATAATGCATATATATATATAACCCCAAATCCTAAACCCTAAACAAAAAATCATGGAGGCCAAGAGGAGCTTCATGGCAGTGATCAAGTCAATGCGTATGGGCGAGACTTTGCACAGTGCCACGGCTCATGAGCTTAGGGGAGACTGGGTTGAAGAGGTTGGGATTACTGTTAGAATGATACACGGAAACTAGACCTTACAAAGGTACATGTGAAATATGGAGATAGTTCTGAAGCACTCTGAAGGTTTGGACGAGTTGAGAGGTGTGTTAGACGGGTGGAGCAATGTTTGCAAAGGTCATGTGGTTGGTTGGCCAAGTTCGCAATAGACCTTTGCACTTGAGACATGCAACCGGTTTTTCCTCTGGCGACAAGGGGCCTGTCACGGTTGAATGACTGGCCACATTGCGTCCTCGTCAAACAGCCAATCTACTTTCCTGCACAAGCCAGCAGCTTGGTCAGGTGGCTAAATCAGTTGCGGCCAAAAACCTATTCTGTTTAATGTGTGGGAAGGCCAGGTCAGGTATACAACAGTCACATGCCCATAGGAGAACCCGATGACCGGAGAAGCAAGTTACTGCACAGGTTCCAGCGATTTCACGCAGAAGGTGCTGCGCCCATGCCTCAGCTCCACGGGAGGCATGCGCAAGTGCCCCAGTGTATGATGTTGGTAAATAAAGAAATGTGGTCTTCAGGCTTTCATAGCTGAGAATGCTACATCATGTTTTTGAAGTTAAGCTTAGCCAGCCGAGGGCCGAGACCGCCTGAGCGACTTTAACTATAATCTACCAAAATATACCATAAGATACTATTATATGCTTGAAAATTCCATTGTAAACCATAATTCTGTAGTTTTCATTTTCTTTTCATTATATTTACATAGCCCTATATTATCCCATATATAACCCTATACTACCCTTACAATATACGATAGCATACCCTCAATCCTAAACCCTAAACCCCTCAATCCTAAACCCTAAACACCTAATATGAGATAATCTGATGTAACATAATACAATCTAACATAATATAACACATAATCTCATGTAACATAATTCAAGCTAGCATAATACAATACAAAATAATGTAATATAATACAATATACTGTATACTAGAACTAACATAATGTAATACAATATAAAAGAATATATTATAATCAGGCCTCCGGAAACCGAAGCCCTTGCCTCGCTGGCGCATCCTCATCAAGCAGGTCTTTGAACAGGACCGCAGGGTTGGGAAAAATAATAGCAATAGTGAGAGTAGGTTTAGGGTTTAGGGTAGTAATAGTAATAATAAAGGCAATAGTTAGTAAGAGTAGGTTTAGGGCTTAGGGTAGTAATAATAGTAATAAAGGTAATAGTCAGTAATAAATGCGGACCCTTTTGTGATCTTTCCTTGACAAGTCGGAATTCTTGCCAGTACAATCCAAGGGTGGGTTCTTCTAGGGAGCGAGCCCTTCCTGGATCCTTGTACAAGAGACGTCTTGGATACATGTTTAGGGGAAGACGTAACCTCAAAAATACGTACCCAGGTTTGATGTAATTTTCAGTGCTTTACCATTTGATTCTCCATCGTTTGTAGTCTGATTCTTCGGCCTGGATGCCAGCATCCACTGCAGCGACGAGCTGATGTTGCATGACAACTTTCTCTTTCACTACTCGCAATACCAAGTCATCAGCCTGCATATAGAACATCAAGACATCCTGTGACTGTCACAAATCTGATGCCTGCTCTGTTGTCAACTATAGAGCTGGGCAAAGGATTAGATGCATCACGTGTGTGAATGGCAAAGTACCGGTGGTGATTGTTGCAATGCATATAAGAAAAAGTGATGCTGTAACATCCATATTTGCTTTTAGCTTCTTCCCTTCCGATGGAGGTGCTTAGGTACTGAATGTTGAGCAGATGCTCAGATGGCTATGTCTCAAAACAGGGGCGGTTCGTACACCTTGGACTTACATACTTGTGCAAGGGCACGTCAAGAAGTGGATTAAATGGGCTCGCAGATGCCTTTCCCTGCAAGGCGGACACTGACCAGTGCGGCACTCTTAGCCGGGAGGCCGGGCAAAAGGTCTTACGATGTAGTACAAGTAATACTGGTTTTGAGGAATATGATCCCCGTAGAACCTCTGTGTACTATATTCTACTTTTTAAGAACTAGTAAGTAGTAGAGCTGGGCTAGGCCCAAAAGGCAAGGAGCCTCGGCAAGCAGATAGAAGTTCAACGTGTACCGACCTTTCACAGAATCAAAAAGCATAGGAGCGGTGTAGAGGCCTGTCTTGCTATTCCTTGATGGTATGCCGGCCAGGCTTTTTGCAGACTTTCCTTTGCAAAGATTTTCTGTGTTTCTTAACAGTTTTCAGGCCCATCATGTAAAGCTTCATCGACCTGCAGTCTGGCCCGATGGCACTTAGGGTCGAAACATGTCAATGTCAGAGTCCTGCTTCGGAACCCGACATGCTGAGATTGGAATAATACATACAGCAGGTTTCCACATATTTCGAGGGATGCATAGATGCAGCTAGACTGGGTATAGAGCTTAACAATGATGTGTTTCAGGATTTCCCAGACTTGTGCCTACCGACAAGCAAGGGGCTTGAAGCAGGACCAAAGTCGCAACCCAATCGATCAGGGATCTTCACTTTGCCAAAGGTGTACCTGGTGCATCGACCGTCATTCGAACCCCTGCATCCTTACCCAAACTCTACATCATAAACATTGTTAACTTGTTCAGATTTGCATTTTGAGATATTGGCTGGGTGTATGTAGACGGAATCCGGCATGACTTCAAGTACCTTAAATCCTAAGAATCATGGTAGCTTCTTAACATCAAGACGCCTAAAATCTGGACCCCGCACCCCAAACCCGCGCTCAATGTCCCAAACCCTAAGCCTCGGTAACTTAACCTTAAAACTCAAACCACGAGCCCTAATCACAACCCCTAAGCCCTAAACCCTTTGGGTCCTTGCCAGGAGTTCCGAGCGGCTCTCCAGTCTCCAAGCACGCAGGCACGAGAGCTCGCTTGCCTTCTAGATAGGTAGGCATCTTACGAAACTCTGGTGTTCTCTCTAGAATGTGACTGAAAGGGACTTTGGGATATTAAGAGGTGGTTTTCTCTTACCTCGCTTTTGAACTCTGCAGTAAGAGAATTTAGATGCATAAACGATCGGCGGAGAATTCGATAAGTGTGTTTGAGGCACAATATTGTAGATGTAGTTACATAGAGATTATCAGAGCATTTTGAAATCTTCAAGTAGCGATATCTCGGCCAACGGAAGGTTTGTTTTGTTGCTTCCTGGGCTCCGTGAAGGGGCCCATATCATCATCATATAACCCAGACTATGCATATATAACCCTCATAAAGCCCATACTTTACCTATATAGTCCTTGTATATCCCATACTATACCTATGTAATCCCTTCATGACCCACAGTTCCAATGCACTCACGGCCCAGGCTAAACTGGAGTCGCTGGGCCTGGACTGTGACGTGATCGAAGACCTCTTTGACGTGTTGGATGCCGACGGAAGCGATGATGTTTCAGAGGCCCATGTCATGGCAGTTTCCCTAAATGGGGGGACCCCAATGTAGACCCCAACATATTATAATCTTTGTCATGGGGACCCCCAAAAAGTTATCCATAACTTAGGAAAACACGCCGTGATTTCAATCAAAAACCAGCATAGTATGAGTCCTCATAACTTGTATTGCTATTTGGCTGCGTTTCGTGTCGGCGTTCTTAGTCGGATTTTTAAATGTGGTGTGTTTGTCTGGTTTTTCCGTGGAGAACAAGCAGAGTGTTGGGGATGTCTCACAATCATGAACCCCTGGTATGGCCGTCTAAGAAGGATTTACGGGCTTTGCAAACAAAGAGCATGCCAGTTTGGAAGAATAGGTTCAGAACTCAAGTAGACTCTTTGGCTCTCCCAAAAAACAATCATTCTGTTAGACCGCAATGAACTTCGGGGTAGGCTTTCCAGCATGAAGTGCATTTCCGTTTTCCTCCGTATTCAAACCTGCACAACCGCATCTGGATCGGTTTTGTCAGTTTTTTGCGGGGTGCCACCACAGAATCATGACGGTCAAGATTCAAGAAGATTTGTAGTTGACCAAAGCAGCACCACGCAGGCAGAGATGTTGAATGGCGTGGAGATATTGCTGGAGCTTGCCAAAGGGCTGCTGGGCTGCCATGTTGGTGTCTCCAATGACGGGCGGTAAAGGAAGGCATAAGGAGGATTCATTGGACCTTCGCGATCCGGGTGTTTCAGCATTACAAGTGAGTTCACGCAAGCTGGGTCTTTTTATTGAGGATCCTCGTGGCTGAGGGTGTTGTAGACGAAGCTTTGAAGCGTCGACTTCCGACATTTCAAAGAGTCGGGCGCTGGTCTAGTCAAAAACAGTTTTATAACACGTTGGGCGTTTACGTAGCAAAACTTCTTCTTGAGGGAAGGCTAGCAAGGCTGATGTCCTTACTGTGGTGCGTTTGACCTGCAGTCGACCTGCAGCTGCAGGCCAGAAGTTGAGGGTTGAGGCTCTTATCCAGTACCGCAACCCATGGTTGTGACATGCTGTGACACTCAGTGCCTGAGGTCCAGCATGGACAGTGTGGACATGGATGAGCTGCGCGCGCGGCTGCAAAAGGATCCTTTGGAGGACATCCTGGTGGCTTTGCAAGTGACCAGTGTGAAGATGTCATGGGGGTAGAAGGGAGTTCTTTAGAGGTCAATTTGGAGGTTCTGTGGGGGAGAAGCATCTTGCAAGCATTCAGGTTCGGGAGGTGTTCGGCAGCTTCATCATCCTCACACACAACTGTGTATGGATTGCATGTTCACGAGAGGTTCTCATTGGCTTGCAACTGGTAATGGTATTCATAGACAAGTTTAAAATGCCAGGATTCAGGATTCCTCGTTTACATGCTCAGGAGGTATCACGGACTTTTTGCCAGCCTACAGTCCATGCGACCTTGCGAAGTGCGCCTGGTTGAGGATTCCTTGCGCCCCTGCTTCACTGACTAAGCAGAGTCAGCATCGTTCCTACAGTAAAGGTTTGGTCTACACATTGCAGGCTTGCCCACTGTGACATACTCTGCCAGTCCCTCATTGCCCAAGTCCCCTTTGCCAAGCACCAGAACATACGGCCCTTGTTGCAGGACGGTTGAGCCAAGAGAAGTTCTAGCCTGGACATGTGGGATGGTATCTGTTACTGTTCCTAGAACGCTGGGATTGATGACGCTAAGATAAAGACAGGGGATCGGCCTTCTGTAGGGTTTGCGGTGCCTGCCTGAAGACCAGGCAGGTCAAGCGGACTGGACATGTGCCCAAACCTGTGGTCACCTTTTGAGCCCTTCTTCTGATGAAAATAGTAATAATATTAATATGTAGCAATGATAGTAGTAATAATGACAGCAGTAATAATATGGGTAACATTAATAGTCGTAATAATGACGGCAAGAGGTTGTTTTTCAAGATCCGCATAGATCCAAGGTGTGGCACATGTCTAACTCTCCTCAAGGAGCGCCAAAGACGTGCAGAGGGGACCGTAGAGTCCAGGGGATCCCGAAGAGGAACCACACAGTGCTTGTGAGCCTAAGCGACCTGGATGAGTGCAAGCCATGAACGTCCGGTAGAACCGGAGATCTCTGTGGCAAACAGTTGTGATGCAGCAAAGGTGATGCGGCTTTAATTTCTGGGGATCAGCGGTATGTTGCAAACCTGAATATCTAAACCCCACGAAGGGGACCATAGCTTTGGTACACCTGCATGGGAAGAAGCCAAGTCAGAATCCATTTGCCATGGGATTTGTGTGGGGCTGAAACGAACTCAAGTCAGCATCTGTGGTAGGCTTTAAGTTTTTCTGTGTAATTAGAGCAGCGAGGTGGGACGGACAGATGGCTTTATTTGTCCGTCTTGTTTCTTCTTTCATTCTTGTCTTTCTTGTTCCTTGTATTGATTCTTTCCATTCCAAGCCTGCAGCGTCTATCCACAGCTAACATACTGGAAGCAGGAATCTTACCATTTTTGCATGGCCCCCTTTGGTGGGGCAGGGGTACATAGGCTTTTGAATTTTGATGAATACCGCAATGGTAGTTTCTGAAAGCCAGATTGCACATCCGCCAATGTGCAGCTCTTCAAAACATGTGTATGCAATCCGGAACAGAATCCGCTAGGATTTCCTGAGACCTCCTACATCCTCCTAGGATCCTTAGCGGGGTATCCTGTTCGAAAGCCTCCCAGATTCCCGCATGGGCAGTCAAGTCATTACCTACAGTACCGTGAACTGGCAGAGGTACCTTCTTCGCTTCATTTTGGTGGAACAGTTCAGCTGAAGCAAAGAGATGGAAATGCCTCCCTACCTGTAGTAATGGCTGCCCCATCACCAACTTGGTCTTCTCAGTTTCCACACATGATGCCCTTGCTATGAAGATTAGTGCTGTTGATTATGTCTCCGATCGAAATGCTTACTACTTCGCCAAGCCCGGCTTCCAGGGCTTCGTGCCGGTCAGTGCATGACTGCCCTAAGCATGACGTGGAGCCAAGTAACAATTGAAGGCAGCATGGGCTTCATACAGCCAGCAGAAAGGCAGCGAATGGAATATGACACACAAGTCATCCAGGACTCATGCAAGGATACCGAATTGATACTGCGTCGCTATACATTCATCCTTCATTCAGGAATCACGGCTTGTAGCTTGGATTCTCGCGCCATCTACCGTCGCCTGAGCGGTCACCAGCACAAGGTGGGAGGTGCAGGGCAGTGCAGCTTTGAGGAACTGGGCAGGTACTGTCAGGGCAAGGACTTGGATGATTTGACACCCTTTTTTGCGCATAGTAGCTTTACCTGCATCTCCTGGGAACGCGCGCGCGTCCACTGTCCACCTCGTGCATTCAGCAGTTGCTCAGTCGGCGGACCGCATCGGAGGTGCAATGTCCACACTGGAGTCGGCGCGGCGCAAGTCTCAGTCAGTGTAGCACAGATGTGTCGTCTGGACATTCTTAAAGAGATTGTGCAGAACTTCAGGCTGTGTTTTCACTTAACGGCATGCCCGTCGAGCATCACGTTTTCCTGCAGCAACCCTTGCATTCCGACTGTATATGAAGCTTGCGGGAGAGCAATCATTCAACATGCCTCGAGTACTAAGGATCGTCCTGTCCAGTTAGGAAGCCCATAGCCCAGAAGCCTTTTGCTTAGGTGTGTTCAGGGTCACATATCATAACGATGCTGTTGGATCAGTTAGTTTAAGGCGACCCTAAATCTCCCTCACCGTAGACCTCTACTCCAGCCATAAGGCCTGAACCCCAAACCTCAAGCTCCAACCCTCAACTCTTCATTCATCCTAAACCTTAAGCCCTTCACCCCAAGCCCTAAACTTGCCCTAAACCCTAAACCCCAAACGCTAAACACTTGCTGAGGATGCCAATCAATCTTGAGGTTCTTTCCATGGCCTGACTTTGGAGTCTTTCGTCTGTCATGCAGACCCAAAACTAAACCCTGAACGTTGAAACACGTTTAAAACACAGAAAAACTTCGCACTCTCAACCCCAAGACCTTCAACCTTTGTCCATCAGCTTCGAGGCGAAGCCTTGCCAAATCTGCACCCCAGGAGGCTATCAGGGAGGCCAAGGAGGCCCACTGACAAGGGATTCTAGGGACTATATGGAGATTAGATAGGAGTATATAGGGATTTGATAGGGATTTGATAAGGATTTGATGGGGATTTGATAGGGATTTTATAGGGATGATCTAGGAATGATGGAAAACAAAATGGAAACAACTACATTGTAATAGGGCATATCTCGGGGTTATTGAGGTTCTATAGGGATAATGGAAAACGAAATGGCAACTACGATTTAGGGTTTAGGGTTTGGGGAAAATGGAGAATCAAGGGATAAGAGAATGGGCAACGGAATGGAAACTGCTACATATGGGGGTATGTACGGGTATGTAAGGAATCATGGATAATCAACTGGACAAGAAAAGGCAACATTCAATGGAAACTGGGATTAGATAAGGATGCATACTATAATTTGGACGCCAATAATGGAAATCAAATCGGGGGGATATAGAGGTTATATAGGAGACTGGAAAAGACAATTGGAAGTTCAGGTTTAGGGTGATATAGGGGATGCATAGGGGTATCACCACCCAATAATGGAGAATCACATGGAAGAGAAGATGGAAAATGACATGGAAACTCCGATCTGCAGGATATATACAGGGTTTCACCAATGGAGAATCAAAAGGAACATCATGGATACCGAAATGGAAGCCTCCACTTAGGGTTTAGGGTTTGGGGTTTGGGGGCTTCCATTTCGTTTTCACGGTTTAGGGCTTGGATATCGGGGCTCCAAATCAGGTATCCTCAGATCATCTAGATGTAGATGTAACAACTTCTAAGGAGATTAAGAGGCCCCCTCTCAAGAGGATGGGCTGCTTTGAGAAACTGCTTTTTTGGGGATCTTGGGGTTGTACAGGTTAAAGGTATGGGGTCATGTAGGGCTCAAGGTCCCTGAACTCTGAACCTCCAACCTCAAGTACAACACTACTGGGTTGCTGTTAAGGAACTCAAATTAAGTTACTACATTGGGGAAACCCTATTATTTACTATATATACCCATTATGGTAACTTGATTTAAGTTCCTTAACAGCAACCCAGACTACCTTAAGTAAAATGATTTGGAAATCTCAGGCCCCTGGTAGCTTCTGCCTCGTACTCTCGACCTCCAGCCTTATTGGCTTCCGCATGTGAACACAACATCCACCAGAAGTACCAGAAATCTCCATGTGTAGACATTTGGAGCAAACGGCGGAGTTGATCCTTTTTTTAGGCTGATATCTTCTTGTTGCTCAAGCTGCGCACTACAAAGAGATGATACCCAACCCGATTCGGCTAAGCCTTGTTTTGTACTCGGCATCTTACCGAGAACAGAAGATGAGCAAGAAACAACATATCGTGGGGTGCTTGTCAGGTTGCTTCTGTGTCACCAGCAACAGAGTCTCCCTTGTAGTAAGAGCTATTCTGTTCAGTGCAACATCTGACTTCGATGCGGCTGACAACAAAAGCCATGCTGTGAGGATGATGATGCTAATGATTGCCTTTAGTCGATCTTCTGTTTTGTGTTCAACGAAGGCAAGCACTGAAACACATTTTTTTTTGCCGGCGATACTTTACAAGCAGCCATATGGGCATTATCAACAGCCAGGGTTCCCATCTAGTCCCCCGCAGCCCCAACACCTAATTGGACCCATCAGACCCATCAGCTGTAAGAAGAAGCGGAAACCAAATATTCGCGATTCCCGGTGATCCTAGTGCAACCACTGTATACACCCGTAGAGCCCCTACAATCCCTTAAAAGGGACTCAGCAAGTTGTCCTTGTGGTCGCAATACTTTTACAAGAAAAGCATACCTTTTTTTGTTCACCGACCAAAAAAACACGCCTCAGGTGGCAACCTCTGCCAGGGCCAACAAAGACCTGCAGCTGGTAGCAGAAGCCGTCAGAGCTTCCGGCGCTCTTAGGGTTTGGGGCTTTTGGAGTTTAGGGGTCTCATGGTCTTAGGGGGGTTCGGTACTTCTGGAGTTTGTGCTAATTTCATGTTCGGGGGTTTAGGGTGTGTCTTCGGGCGGACTGGTCTGCGCCTGGATTTTGCTGATCGGACTTTAGTGGATGCGAGGGTTCAGCCTGTAGAGCTTCAGGTCTAAGATTTGAAGTTCCTGAATGAGTTTCCTTACTCGGTCCGTTGAATAGATTGTAGATAGATGAAATCTTGCACCGCATGATATACCCTACACCCTAGAAATTACAGCATTATGGGGGGTCCTCAATGGTGCAAGATTTCATCCATCCACCTTAGGATTTTGGTGTGCATACAGCAGATCGCCGGCACTCAGGCTCATGGTAGAGTTTTTGAGTCATTGAAGGGAGGGTCTCCGTTTAGTGCTGGCCAGTAACTAGTAGGAGGGAATGGAAAGGAATATGAGGACTATTCTTGAGGTATATAAGGAATACTATAGGGATGCATTCCTAAAGCTGTCTTCGGGGTAGACGAGCCCATCCGCTGCGAGTAGGAACCTCGAATCACGCCTGGCTTGAAAATATGATTTGAAGCCCCAGCACCAAGTGCCACATGCCGAACGTTGCAACCACACTATTATGAGAGCCTCACGACATTAGTTTGCGGATATTCATCTTCCTTGCGCTGGAATCCTCATATTACGTCGACTAGATTTTTTTCGTAAAGCTCAATTCTGTGTACAGTAAGGCTTTTTGAGGATTGGTTGGGGGGTGTTCCCGTGTAGCGGCGGATCCAGAAGTAGAACTCTCTTTCGACGATAAAAAGCCCAGCTACCCCAAAATGAAGCACACTACAAATTGGCAACAGTTCCCGAAACCTTATAAACCCCAGTTTCCATTTCATTTTCCATTTCCTTTTCTTTTGCGTCCTTCTATATCCCTATACATCCCTGTAAAACATCCTTAAAGTTCCCTGTATGTTCCTCCATACCTCTTTCTCCCTACGCAATCCACCTTAAGGTGGAGTGGAGGAGTAAATATAGGGGTTCTCCTAGGGGTATGTATGAGGACTTTATGGGGCTTACTATGCGAATCCCCTCCCCCCACTCTCCCTTAAGCACCCGTAAGTCCGTGGATGTTCATGGGTTCAGGCCCCAACCCCATGGCCAGGTCTCCAGGGCCTGGCCCTCGCTGCAACCGGTGGGGTGGTGGAGGCACCTTGGTTTAGGTAAGGTACTACTTATCAGTATCAGGGTTCTTAGTATGATTACTGTTATGATTACTGCCAATATCATCACATTTTTTAGTATTAGTAGTTTTGTTTGGATTATCATCACTATTGTTCGTATTCCTCTTGACTCGGACATCCCCCCAATGGTTTTGGAGTAGCAGTAGTCTAGGCGGCATTGGTGGCACAAGATCCCTAAATGCGCCGTATATTGAGAGGAAAACATTGAAGAAGGGTGGTCACCAACTTAAAAACTCAAAGTCGAGGTATTCTGCGGCATGTTATTCTTGCATCGCTGGCTGTTAAGTAGGTGGCGCAGACAGTGGATGTTATCGAATTTGGTTGGGGTTTGTAGATTTCTTGGTGATATTGTAATATAATCCCTGTATAGCCCTAGCTTCCATCATTTCATTCGCCGTTTGATTCTCCATTTTCCCTCCATACCCCTATATACCCCCATATGTAGTAGTTTTCACTTCAATGTCCAGTTTCTGTCCCATGTGACTCTGCATTCTGGTAGGTTGAGTTGGGAGGGTCTGTTCGGATTCGGCCTTAAAGCTTGAACCGCCTGGGTCAGGTTCTGGTTCGGGGTGTAGACTTGACTGGTTAGGGTGTAAGAGCTTCAGTTTGCCTTGAGTTTGAAGGTGCAAGCCAAGTTGGAAGATGTTTTAAAGCCACAGCGTGCCCCAAGTCCTGAAGGAAAACCATGAATCCGGAACCGCAAATCCTATTTTCTACATCAAAAACTCCCAAGCCCCCAAATTTCCCCCAATCCCACACCCTCAAGCTTGCATGCACAATCCTCAAAGCCACATCTGGAACCCTGAATGGGGGTTTCCCAAAATTAGGGGGTACCATTTTAGGGGTCCCCATAATAAAGATTCTAGTATATTGGGGTCTATATTTGGGTTCCCTTATTTAGAGAAACTACCAAATATTTCAGCAGCTCCCGAGGCGCAGCAGGTTCTTGGTGCCGAGCTGAATGCCAGCCGTGGCGCAGGTGCATTTCTGGGCTTTGCTTATTTGGAGGTTTATGAGTATTTCAAACGTAGACTGGATGAGTTCGGCCAGAAGTATGCAAATGAGGATAGTTCTCGTTAGAACTACAGCGTGGTACCCGACTTGCGCTATCGAACGAAGACCATGGTCGAGTGTCAACCCCTGCCGGACGGCAGTTAGAATTCAGTACTCGGATGTACAGGAGAACGATTTCGAGTCAGAATCACAGTCCTGCGTTGCGTCTTGGGTCAACACTACACTACCGCCCAGAACCTATTGGGGCTTAACTTTAGCAACTGCCTATCTAACACCATGATTTTGTGAGACGTAGTGAAAGGAGCTAACCCACGAAAATACAAATCAGCATCCCTATTCACCACAGCATTGCAGCGGTTGGTCGAAGTTTCAACCCCAGCACATATCATGAAGAACGGTTGCCCTTAACTCACGCCCTAAATCATACACCGAAAGTCTTGTATCCCTGGACCAAACTCTGAGTCCTAGTATCCCTAGATGGTTGTTTCCATGAATAGGGGGAGCCCACTATAGACCCCTATATGTTATAGCCCTTATTATGGGGAGCCCAAAATGGTGCCCTAACTCTCGGAAGCGCCAATCCCACAATCCACCCAAAAATCACAGTTTTCAATTCATTTTCCGCTTGATTCTCCTCTATTGGGTGTAATGGCCTTACATATGTTATCATATAATCCCTATACATGGGCGTGGCCACCACTGTGTGCTGTTTGGAAGAGCTTTTGAGCATAAAGCTGTAGTTCTCTGACTAGTCGGGTGCGGGAGGGAACAAATAGTTTTACATCCCCTACCAAACCCCTAAAACCCTAAGACCTTAAACCCTAAACCCTAAACCAAACCCTCAAACCCTAAAGCCTACACCCTGAGTCACAATATCCCTAGATCCGACGTCCCAAGCTTGCCAGGAGATCAGCGAGCCCAGGCAACTCTTCTAGCAGCGCAGAGCAATGTGGCCCTTTCTGCGGCTTGACGCAAGGTTCAGGGTGTAGGTATAGGGTTTAGGGTTTCGGGTATAGGGTTTAAGTTTTAGGGTTGGAATGAGTAAGGGTCCCCTTTTTGGAGGTTATGTTGGGATTATGAGGGGATTTTCACGGGGGTGTAAGAGTGCTATGGTTCCGAGGACGCAGAAGAGCTTCTTAAAATTGTAGTTGCGTTTTTTGGGGTTACCTTTCAAAGAACTGAAGTGCTACCGTTGCTAAAGCTCTGAGAGAGACACGCCAATGCCAACAATGGTGATGATGTGATGTGAGCCTCAGATATATGTGTTTTGGGGATGGTGACGGGTATGACAAAGGTGTCGATGGTGATGATTGCAGCGATCCTAGCCATGAGGTCAGAAATCAAAGTGAAACTGACAATTGCGACCATCACGGCGAGTCACACAAACAGCCCCGTTGCGGCTATACTAGAGATTTGCATAGGTATGGTGTTACGAGTATTTGTAGGAACCAAGGTAAGAAAGGAATCCGGAATACTGCGAAGCCCACATCTCCTTGCTAGCTACTCAGGCAGGGGATGCCAAGACAGCCAGGCGCTTTGCAAGCGAAGGCGTCGAAGAGCTTTGCAAGGCTTATAAAGGCTTTAGGGTTTAGGGATAATGGAAAAGAAAGTGGAAACCATTATAGTATATTGGGGTTATATAGGGATAATGGAAAAGAAAATGGAAACTACTAGGGTATATCGGGGTTAGGGAGAATGGAAAATAGAATGGAAACTGCTACATTATATTGGGGTTATTTAGGGATAATGGAAAATGGAATGGAAACTACTATAGTATATTGGGGTTATTTAGGGATAATGGAAAAGAAAATGGAAACTACTACAGTATATCGGAGTTATATAGAGACAATGGAAAATAAAATGCAAACTACTATGGTATATTGGAGTTATATAGGGACAATGGAAAATAAAATGGAAACTACTGTAGTATATCGGGAAAATAAAGTGGAAACTACTATAGTATATTGGAGTTATATAGGGATAATGGAGTTATATAGGGATAATGGGGGGTTTTGGGCGTTATCGTCTTCAAGCGGCTTTACTTGGCAAGGGTGCCGTTCAAGACTTCTCAGAAGGCGACTGCATAGGCAGGAAGTGTTTAAGGTTTAGTTTTTAGGATGATGAATGCAGGGGTTATCGAGCAAGGCTCGTATCTTCACGGCTATCATATCATGAGAGGCCACTGATACTAGTTTCCATTTTCTTCTCCATTATCCCTATATGATCCCAATATACTACAGTGGTTTCCACTTCATTTTCCATTATCCTCATATAGCACCAAGTTCGTAGAGCAGTTTCGATTTTCGTTTCATCCCTATATAACCCCAATATACTATAGTAGTTTCCATTTTATTGTCCATTATTCCTATATAACCCCAATAAACTATAGTAGTTTCCATTTTCCATTATCCCTAAACCCTATATAACCTCAAGATAATAGAGTAGTTTCCATTTTCTTTTCCACTATCCCTATATGATCTCTGGTTTCGTCCATACGACCAGGCCGCCAGCTCATTTCTCGAAGAGGAGCTATGTCTGAGAGGGAGAACAGGCGCGGGGTCAACGGGCAGTCCTCAGCACTACATAATAATAGCACTAGTAACAATAGTCACAAGTAGTATGAATAGTACTAGCTGGTACAAATAGTAGTAATAATACTATACCCTAAACCCTAAACCCCTAAACCCAAAACCCCTAAACCCTAAACCCCTAAACCCCTGATGCTTTGGATCTCTGCGCGAGCCACGCTTTGCAGGGAGCTTTTACTGCGACTCCTCGTAGCAGCAGCTGGGCCGATCATTCAGCACTTTTTGGGCGCCCCATATTCTCTTGTTCCCTACAAAAATTCAATATATATGTGTATATACATACATATATATATATGCATACACATACCCTGGTATAATGTAGTAATTGCCATTTTTTCCATTGCCCCTACTTGAGCAAGAGTCTAAACTCTTTAAAGGGGGGGTTATGTAGGGGATTAGGGTTTAGGGTTGGGGTCTGAGCTCCTTGAAGGGGCTTATACAGGGGGTTATGTTGAGATTGAGGTGGATACTAGAAGTTTCGAGTATAGCTCCCTTGGAGGCTCATAGAACCTAGTAACCACTTATAAGTGGGCTTAAAACCCTACCTATAATTGGGGTAACCTACATGAGTCCACATAGGGCGATTATAAGAGTAAAGGCCCAGTTGTAAGAAGTGACTAGGAACCAGGACCCTCGGAGTACCACTCGGCATCAACAAAAGATGCTTGCAATTCATGTAGGTAGGAAGTGCTCCTGAAAGCATGAAATCAGTCGTTACCTCCCAGCTAGGTTCCTTATCAGCAGTTCCGACCACTACTATGATGGCCAGTGTTATCCTGGGCTTGTTGTTGTGCTTCGTGATTCTGCTCGTCTGCATTGAGTTTGTCTTGTGGTATATCTGCAACTCAGAATTAGCTAGGAGCAGACCCCATCTTTCCATAGCTTTGCTGTTCTTCTTGTTGTTGTTTGTGCTGGTGCTCATAGTAACAGCAAGGACCCTACATGCTCATGCTTGCCATTAGTTCCATGCACCCCTAGCAACCTCACACAACTCATACGAGCGACTGCCTTTATCATCGTGTCGGAGCCAAGGTCAGGCGGAAATAGAAATATCCCGCCATGAACAACATCCTAGTAAAACCATAGCCCCCCTCCCTACAAAAGGATACCCCCAAATGGGCGACTTATGAGGATCCCATCCAAGAGCAAACATGTGGGGCATCCAGGCGAGGGATCTTGCAAATCAATGTAAAGCTATGGTTATAAAGACCTCAGTGTGCCAAACCTCGGACTCCCCCCCCAAAAAAACCATTAATACAACTGATTGTTTTTATGTAGCTGGTTAAAAGTATAACCCTCTACAACCCCCTTAAAGGGGTACCCCTAATTTAGGGAAACCAGGAAGCCAACGCTCACTTGGCGGGTGGAGCCGGGGAAGCAGCAGCCTCCTCGGCTTGGGAGGTGGGGAGATATTCCTTATACAGCTATACTCTCGCTCTCTCTCTCTCTCTCTCTCTATATATAGCTGCATATCCTCCTTATTACGGACTGGCGCTGGGTGAAGGCAGAATGCGAGGCAGGATTAAAGCGAGTTCAAGATGCTCTGATCTAGGAGTTGTACTTGCATCTTATTCGCTCTGATTACAGGAAATGCTGGATAGGTGAAGAAGAGCAGTCAAGAAGCATAACCGATTCCATGCGTGGGTACAAGTCGCTGCAAGCCGACCCTGTTGTGTGGATTGCTTATTAGGACATTTCTACGTGACGTGCTCTTCAGCTGATGTGGTGGGGTCTGGCATGTATCGGTCGGTTTTGTGGATCCCTAGAGTAAGAACCTGCTCAGACTCCTGACGTACAGGAGGGTATACGGTCGACCCTTACGTAGCCGCATGATCCCTATGTGGCTCTGACAGCAGGCGCTCGCCCTTGCGCGAGAAGCTCATGACGAAGAGGGCCAGTGTGAGGCGCTGCATGTGATGGCGCTGCTCTTTCTTTTCTTTGGCAGGCAGGATGAGGGAGCTCTCAGATTCCTCCAATTTAGGCAAAACATTCACCACCCTGCTGCGGCTGCTGTTAAGGGCTGGAATTTGTGAGTAGTTAACCTTGCAGGACTGCAGCCCAAAAGGCTTTGGAAGGGGCGGCCAAAGGGGAGTTGCCCTTTGCATCTCTGGAGTCGTCTAATCAATCAGCTGCCCTTCTTCGAAGGCTTGGAGACAAGGACAGCTTGAAAAGCCTCCTATCTTGTATGTCCAGCTAGGCGTGCAGCGAAGAGTCTGTACTAGCATTACTAGCATGCAGGAGGGCGAAGCGGCAGCAATGCTGTTTGGTGTAGCGGAGGCTCGGCTACAGCATGGAAATGGCCTGGAGGCACAGGGGGCCGCGCGGCGCGCGCGGGACCTCTTCCGTGACCTGAGACATCGGCGTGGCCGGCTGGCAGCTTTGCAGACCTTGGTGACCAGCCTTGGCCTGGATACCCTGGCAGCTCTCGAGGCCACGGAGGAGGAGCTTCGACTTTTTGAGTCTGAGGGTGATGCGGCTGGGCAGGTGTCAGCCTTCCGCATCTTAGCCGATACATACATAGCAAGGGCGCTGTACGGAGAGGCTCGTAGTGCTCTGCGCAAGGCCCTGGAGTTGGTGAAAGGAACTGCAGCAGCTGATTCGGAGGGGGAGATCCTCTTGCTGCTTGCCCAGGTAGAGGACACGATGGGCAGGACAGATGCTGCTGTGGAGTCTGCCCAGAAGGCATTGGTGATTGCCAAGTCCAGCAAGCTTTCTGCCCTTGTCGCAGATGCTAGGAGAGTGGTGAGCCGCCTTCAGATCAAGTGCGGGCGTGTGGATCAGGCTCCCAATCGACGCGATGCCCAGGAGGCCTTGCAGGAGTTGACTGAGGCAGCTCGCAATCGCGATGCGGACGAGTTCCAGTCTGTGATGGCTCGCTTAGAAGACCTCTCCGGCTATACGGAAGACGAGGTGAAAGCGGCTCTGATTATTCAGGATGATGATGACCAGGCAGGCCTTGTACAGTTTTTGAAGAAGAACCAGTTAGCCGTCCAAGCCGCTCCTGGAGCTTCGAAGAAATCCGTGGGCCGTGGCTCCATCGTGATGACTGGCATGAGCCATGCACTTCTCTACCTGTCCTTCCGCATGGGTGGTTTAGGCTATGGGCCACGCTTCCGGCGCTGCTATGGCTACAGGGTTGAAGGCGAAGGTGAGGGAGCCCTCTATGGTGCAGCATGGCTCCGGCTACTTTCTTCACAGGAGGAGTGGGGACGACGGATGGAGACACAGCCGCCCATCCTGGACTCCATGCAGCACTCACTGAATGCCATTGAGCTGGCCGGGATGACCATGTAAGCATTCTGCTAGCTTGCGTGCAGTCTCTTCCCGTTACGTCGAGAGCAGCCATCGTAAACATTGCGTCAGGCTCCTGCAGCTAAGCATTAGTTCAGGCATCAGCAGCAACCTCTTGGATGTTGTCTAAATTATTTTGGCTCAGAGAAGCACATCAGTCTTCCGGTATGGACAGGCCATGGGATCTTATCTATCATCAAACACAGTTTTGTTGGACGTAAGCTTAAGAAGCGCGAAGCTGCGTTGAGTAGTACCTCGGTGACCTGACTTTGAAGGCTCAGGTCCTGAGATCTCCTGGAGCCATGGAACTTGCCGCCCCCGTGCGATCTGTAAAGGGCCCATCAGTGCTCGCCCCAGCGAGTATCACTCAAGAATGACTAGTATGAACCTACTACCCGCAGTGCTGATGCTGTAAGTTGTCCTGTGACTTTTTACCGTTTGTTCCGTGGCTTATCTCTTTTCCTCAACTAGACGGTGGTCGCTCAGAAAATCCAAGGGAACCAGAGTCCAAGCCTCAATGGGCCCCCAACTCCAAGGTGCCACATCTTCCCACAAACCCAGCTTTGCCCGGCTCTCAGTGGAGGGTCTCATCTTAGGATCTTTGCAGACCGCAACCCCTGAGGCCGAAGGCCTCCGGCTTCTCTTCCACTCTTGCAAAGGCGCATGTCTGCTCAATTGAGCTGTCCTATGGGTTTCAGGGAAGGGAGAGTAGAGTTGCACGTGGCCGATGGCCCACCTTGCGCACAAAGATGATATGCATTGACTCATGGGGCCAATCTTAATTTCCCTGTGGGTGTTTGTTTCCAAAGATTTACTGATGTGGGCTCCAATGACTGTTGGTGCATGGTGAGGGATCGCATCTATCGCGCCGCCAGAAGAGAGCAGTCACTTTCATAGTCATAGTCAAAATCTGGTGTTTCCTCGAGGTGTTGTGATGATCGGCGTATATCCCCTGAGATGTGTCTTAGTTGGCTTTGCAGACCAACGCCTTGCTTGTGTAGCAGGGGCTGTCAAGATTATCGTACTCTTCTGGGTCCATCACAGATGTGTTGCATAAGCCAAAACGTTCTCAAAAGGACCTCTACAGATCCAGTTCAGGCTAGCTCCTGGAAGAATCCACTCTTCACGGGAACCCCATAATCCTTCTGTAGTCCACATGATCCTAATGCTAGGACCCCCCCCTACCCCCACACAAAGCCAGTTTCCATGTAATTCCCCATGTTATTTCGTATTTGATTCTCCAAGCCTTGCATATCTTGTATAGTCCCTAAGTAATCCCCATATCAACCGTGTAAAGCCCCAAGGGTTGAGTTCCCTAAGCCCTGGAGAAGTCCTCTCCACGTTCAGGCCTGCATGGCATTGCCATTGCCGTTGGCTTCCCTGGGCTTGGCGCAAGAAGCTCAGGGAGGGATTGGGATTTTTGGCTTGGCGACTAGGGCTTGGGATTCCAATATAACCCCTATGTAACCCTTTATATAATCCCGATATAACCCTAATATAATCCCAATAGAACCCTTATATAACACCAATATAATCCTCTAGGGGTCTCTTTGGTAGGTTTGGGCTTAGGGCTCAATAGTCCTGGACCTATTTTGGGGGTCCTTTGAGAACTCTCTAGTATGGATCTCACCTGATTATGACAGGGGGGGAAAAGAGAACCGTAACGTTGATGCATATCGAAAGTGCATACTGATGGGCTGTCATTCTTTCTGAGACTTTCAGTGTCATCATGGTCATTGTCATCGTTGTAGCTGCTCTTCCGTGTTGAGGCTTTGAGGATAAGGCGAGGACATGCGGTATGGGGGGATGCAACTACAGCAGAGTCAATTCTCGATACAATAGGAACAGTAGTACATTTTAGATGCATGGGTTGGAATACCTCTTCGTTTCCAAGATTCCCTTCCAGTAGTCAACGCAACTCTTTGTGTAGTCCTTAGCAAGGAGTCATATAGCCTTTGTCTTTTACTGAGAAAAATGAGCGCTGAAGCTCATGTCAGCCCTTCTTGCGTGACACTTGTCATGTTCTGGCCTTTGGTTAGCTAACAATGAAGGAATTGATCCTTATACTAGTCGGTAATATATACCATTATAGTAGGTCCCATTTTATTTTCCATTCCTTCATTCCCAGCTAACCAAAGGCCAGTGTTGGAATCCAAGCTGCAGTCCAAGGTCTTGGGGACGACGGAGGGCAAGGCTCCGTGTTCTGCATGCAAAGCAGCACATCAGTGAGCAGCATATGGGTGGTTGCCAAAATTATGGTCCCTTTTTGGGTCCCTATTATAGTACGGCACCTAGTATTTAGGGTACCCACAAAGGGACCATAATTTTGACAACCACCCATATGAGAATATGGTAGTCTCAGAAAAAAGGGGAACCCCAACATATTTCAATCCTATCATGGGGACCCCTAAAAAGGTACAGTACCCGAAATTTGTTAGTAGGACATGACCGAATAGAAGACCCATATAACCCCTATATACTATATTTCCATATTCCTTACTACAAACCAGCAACCAAATGCCTACATATCATGGCTGCCGCTGATTTTGCTGATCATTTTATCATCCGAGATTGGACCCGCCGGCCCAGCCCAGAACTTTTTGCAATCGGGTGTAGGGGTCTAGGGTCTAGAGCTGTCATTGCTTCAAGCTAAGCCGTAGTTCCCTGCTGGTGGTATTTGGGGTTGCAGGATCTGACTAAAAGATTGGGCCGCCTGCACTCCCTGGCATGGCTTCACAAATTTAACTTGCCGTTGATGATATTGTGACACCAGGCTCCTATGTTGCAACATTCAAGTTCTCATGCACGTATCACTACATCTTTACCCTGTAAGGCTCTCAGTTCACCTATCAGTTCATTTGGATTTTCATTGCTTCCATTCGCTGTGGGAAGTGGTACCTTCCCTCAGCCTTCGAGCCTCACTGTATGTCAGTGTTCAATCTATGAATGAGAGTCCCTGATGAGTAGGGTAGTTCTGGTTGTCCCTGTCAGACCCGCATATTCCAACTTCAGGCTGTTGTACCCTCAACGAAATCCTCCACAGCCTAAATGCAAACCTAGACTCCCATGCCCAACAATGCTTCAGGGTGGCTCGTGCGGGCGCGCCTCCCACACCGATTTGGCAGACGAAGCGAAGGCTCAATGCTGGGCGCCCAGTGTGCTGAATACAGGAGACGGAAGAGCCACTAGCATCTTCCTGTCGGGCTTTTTAATGGTCATATAGAAAATACCTGCCAACTCTACTCCATTATTTGCTTGCATCCGCTTTTATGGCGATGAAGCATGCAGCCTCTGGATCTGCACGAGCTCAGCTTCTTGAAATCAAAATTAATGAGAATGTTTGAAGCAGAATAGATCTTGTAAGGGAAGCCCCGGTGTAGTTTTCAGAAGCGTCTGTTTCGTAGACATGGATCAGAGTCATACGCAGTTCCTACAGGAGTTTCCACGGAGTTCTTCTGTGTACCGTCTAGAAACTTGCTCAAAGAATTATGAGGTTGCTCAGCTGGAGCGGCAGTGGCTTCTACCGGCCGAGGAGCCGACAGAGTCAGAGTTACAGGCCGGCTTGGTGCGACATCCACCGCGAAATGCCAACAATTTCTCAATTTTCTCCTGTTCCTCCGCCTGCCACTGCCACTACTGCTACTTCCACGTGTACCATGATGACGACCACCGCCGCCGCCTCCTGCGCCACAAACCGCGACAAACCGCCGCAACCACCACTTCGGCCACAAGAGCCAGAACAGCCACAACCGCCGCTGCTACCACTGCTGCGGTCACTGCTGTTCGCCTGCAATGGCACAAGATGAAAAGACTTCTCGCCGCGAGGCCGCAGATGAGGAAGCTCCGCTGAGCCCGAGGTCGGTGCAGCCGGAGGACTTGCCCCAGGCAGCCGCAGAAGTCGGGTGGGAAAGTCAGGTCCGTGATGAGGCAACCACTCCACACACGAAGCGTGTGAACACCATACTGCTGCCTTCATGTCTCAAAACTCATGATTTGCAGGGCTTCCTTTAGCCTTGCGTAATGCCTGAACGACTGTTTGGGGCGCAGCGCATGCTTCGGGTCTATGTATGCGCTATTTGTTCCTGTCCCTGCCCTGCATTTTTGGAGGAGATAGAATAAAATCGTGACTTTGCAGTCTTTGGTCTTTGGATTTGAAAGCCTAGAACAGGCTTGGGGTGGGTTTTGAATCCCCAAGGCCCGGATCCCGAACCCTCAGCCCTAAACAGCCGAATGTTGTCTGGGTGTGTTGTGGCATAAAATTACGAGGGCTATGGGTCAACCGCAGCAAAGGGCAGCACCCAAACCTGGTTTAAAGCTGCCATGTAGAAACGTGCCCAAAACCAGCGTCCCCACATCCCCTCCAGAACAGCGGAGCTTTTGTTATGAGAATCCAACGTGAGCACCATGATGTTGATTCACCCCCATGCCCTGAATCCAAACCAGCCCAACCACCTCGCCTTTCTGACCTCACCTGCAACATCAGTTTTGAGTCCTTACATCAGCGCACGAGCCGACATCTCATGCTGCTGGAAAAATTTCACGTCGTCGCGCTCTATGGCAATAACAGTGACTGGCATATGGGGGGTACCACAACATTGTCTGCAATATGCGACGCCCGCGGCAATTGTCTCCGAGTTATGGACGGCAACGTGCCTTTCTCAAGGAAGCTCGGTTCCTCCAGCGACCACCTCATGACCCTGGGTAAGCTTCGCGTCCCCGCTTCATGATAAAGCGCTGCGTATCGAGACACTTGGAGCTATCATGTTATCGAGGTAACGACTTCTACAATGACATCTCTGGTTGGATCTGAAAATGCGGCCTTCCCACTCTGGAACAACATTCTTCAACAACCACGCCTGCTACCCTGTCCGCATCCTCGACATTAGCGATTTGGACCGGCAATGGCTACCCCATGCCCATGGAGAATTTTCACGTCCTCGTATTTTGCGACAGTCGCGCCCATGACATTTGGGATTCGATCAGGTCACCCTTGAGAAGATTTGCTTGACCTGCATCAATACATGGACCTAGAACGGGCTTGCACAATATCCAGAAATTTCACCTCATCCTTGGACGACACTACATCTACCTCATTGGCTCTTCTTCCTTTTAGGCTTGCCTTGTCTCAAGGCAGGCCACGCCGACTCTGGTCAATTTGTCCGCAGAATTACCTCAAACCCTAAATCTTGAGCCATCCAAGCGCTAAACCCTGCGGCCCCCGACACCCCTGCTCCTAAACCCCAAACCCTCTCCCCAAGGCTTAAAGATCCTAAGCCCCAAACCTGTGAGGCATTTCTTCGGTTCCTGGGGGGCAGTGTGCTGATGGCAGTCCTGGCCCAGGCTAGGGATTGTTTGAAAAAGGTAGGCAATCGTGACGCTTTTTGGCTGACTTTGACGTTGATGACGCTATTACTACTATTACTATCACTATTACTGCTACTACTACGAGTACTACGGCGACGACGACGACGACTACTACTACTTCTGCTGCTGCTGCTACTACTACTATAACAGCAACTACTACTTTTTCCATTACTCCTGCTACTATTACCGCTGCTACTACCGCTACTGCTTCTGCTACTGCTACTGCTGCTGCTGCTGCTGCTGCGGCTGCTGCGGCTGCTACTGGTACTGGTACTGCCACTGCTACTACTCCTCATCCTCATCTCTCTGCTGCTGATACTGCTACTGCTACTGCTAATGCTAGTGTCACTGCTGCGACTGCTACGCCATTAGTGCTTCTGTGCTGCGCCTGCTGTTAGGACTACTTCCTGCTGCTGCTGCTGCTGCTACTGCTGCTACCACTAGAGTCGTACGTTTACTTCTTGTGCTACCACCACTTTCACATTTCACAGTTACTATTTCTACAATTACTACCAACGCTACCATTACAAGAACCAAACATACTAGAAACAGCAAGAAATCGAGGGTCATCACAACCATTGTAAGTAGCATGAGCAATGGGAATTCTGATCATGGATCCTGGAATCATGATTTTAGCCACCCTTGTTCTTCCAGCTTTTTTTGTCCAATACGTTTATCTTGATTATGGCACCCGCCTTATTTGTTATTGCTACAGCTGTTCTTTTAACCCTTAATCCTGCCAAACTCAAAACCCAAAACAGATTAGCCTCAGCTTTTGGGCAAGGCCTCATTCTTGGGCAAGAGCCCGCCAGATGTCTCCGCCGGGCTGTGAGGGAGTTGCATGGGATTTGCTGGAATCTGAGGTTTCCGTCCTTATGATGAAAAGCTTTGACTTCTCAAGCTTTGACGTCTCAGGGTTTGACTCTTTTTTTGAGTGTTTGCTGATGGTGGCAAATGCCGCCAACAGCTGATTCAGATTCCGAGCGCTAGTTCCAGGGGTAGTGTTCAGTACTGAGACAGCAGGTCTCAGCTTTCAGGAACCTCTGTGGAGGTGTTCCGGGGATGAAAGTTGCCCCCGGCGTTCAGCATTCGTTTGACAGCATGGCACGTGGAATTTGCGGATCCTGCGTGCCAAGTTTCTGGAACCACTGTGTGGGAGCAGCTGTAAGTTCCGGCAGGCCCTTGTTGAGGAAAGCTGCTCCTACTACTGGCGTCATACGACCGCAGTGCTTCAATCAACGTAGCAAATGTGGTTGGATGTCACCTGCGCTGGTGCTAATAGTCAAGCTTTCCAGCATGTCCCCGCTTGCCACTTCGTGGTGTTCTATTTGTCAACAGACTACTGGGAGCTCTTAGAGAGGCAGGCAGGAAGACACCTATGCTTTGTCGGCAAGCAATGACGCATGCGGTTGCCCCGTCTATGCGGTCATGAGGCAGTATCCATGCCATTTTCGGACTTTTCAGCAGGGAGGACGATGCTGCTGCAGCTTGTCCATCCTTGGCAGTTGCCATTGATACATCGACCCCAGCTCCCAATTCGGTGGCGTATTTAGGTAGATCTTTAATACATACACATGCGCAGGCTTCATATTCTCGATGCGGAGTAGCTTCACCGGGGGATCTCAATAGCTTAGCGTGTAGAACGTCGTCACATGTTTTCTTGACCGTGGAGGACTGTAGTAGTCAACGGAAAGAACGGGGACTGTTCTCGGGATCCTCGTCGGGGATGGGCTGTTCGGAAACTTCCCTTAAGCGAGATCGAAGCCTAAGAGCAGTGCCTACACTGGCGATCTTTGGGATGGGGGTGTGTTAAACAAGGACAGCAGCATAGTGGCAACTGTACACTGCTCAAATGTGGAGTGTTTGAAAAGAAATGCGAGGTTTTTGTCGCTATGATCCGTGCTGTAAGTTCCAACATGACACATCTTCAGCGGAGCGACTCCTGAAGATTGCGTTCAGATCTTAGGAGATAGTCCAGCGACATCAACAACGTGCGTAAGGCAGCGTTCCGAATTTCTTGCCTTCGAAGGGATGTGCCATCAGTTCAGTCTGCAATTTTCGGCTGGTTGCTGTTGGTGCAGCAGAATTTGTGACACAAAGCGCGCTACTTTACGACAGCTGCGCCTTGTGCCAGAGACGGTTGTCGCACAGGCTGCATATGGCTTACCAGCTACTTGTTTTTGAATAAAACCAAGAGCAGCGACTGCACAGCCCTCCTAGACTTGTATATAATCTCGTACTCCCAACGCCGTGTACAGCGCGAGGCTAAAGAGCAGAATATGCTTGACCATTGGGGTGTGCATTGCTCACGTGCTGGCAGTAGTGTGGGTTCCTGGGAGGTCCTATCTTAAGCACCCTGATTCTTGTCCAAGCTTTGTTGTATGCTGAATGGATGGCATTCTAACATACAGATTGCTGGACCAGACTTGGCTTGCGCAGCTTTTTGGCCTCAGTTCAACACGCCTGCAATCTCAGACCTTCTGGAGATGGCAACGAAACAATGTTGCCAGCATTTGGACTGCACACCTAACAACATCCTGATCACACTGCGCAGCTCTTCGCTGTAGGCACGAATGGCAGGCGTGCGTGAGGCACTAATCCCTAAATAATTCCTATGGAGACTATAGAGTCTCTATATCACCCCTCAATAGCCCTATATAACGCTCTGTATACGGCCTATGTTATGACCCCTATATAGCCCCCATACAACCCCTATAAAATCCCTAGAAACCTTTACGGCTTTGAGCACATGTGCTGCGGTTGCAATGCCACATGCTGCTCGGGAGGCTGGGCCTGACCAGGTACTCGAGCGGTTGTATAGGGGGTATATAGGGATTATATAGGGAGTGTATATATATATATATCTACACATATAGATATGTATATATATATATAGCGGTTATTCAAGGGTTCTATAGGGAGTATATGCGAGGAGTATGATGGGATTACATAGGATTTATTTAATGGTTATATGCATATTTAGGGATTTTCTCGGGCTTATGGGCATCATTCCGGCCACGCACAGGTGCGGCGCAACGGTCAAGCCCTGACGTCAACAGCGAAAATTCAAAATTACACGACGAATCCGCGCAAGCTTAGCTTCGCAGAAGCCCCGCGCAAGTGAGCGCAGCTGTTGGCAGCCTTTGGCTCCCTTCATGCATTTAGCAGCAATGCGGCGACGTTCGACGGGTCGCTTATGCTTCATAGCAATACAAGTATTCTCAAACTGTTGGCGTAATGAACCTGCATGCAAACCATTTTGAGCCAAATTGCGAGCACAGGCTAGCGCAAGCTTTGCGAAAGCACCGCGCAAGCCCCCAATTCGAGATAAAGCTATACTGGACAACCCCCAAATGGATACAAAGGAGGAAATTGAATGACAACTTTTGTGGATCACAGCTGCAGGGGCTGAAAGCTCATACGATATCCAGCTCAGTAGCTTCTACGACTTGACTTGCACATGCCTCCGATGTTGCTGTTCATTTTGTGTTGTCAAGCCTGCAGTAGCAGCAACAAAATGCATGCATATGCGGTGTGAGGAACAGACTTTGTGTAAAAGATCTCGTGAATGTTTTTTGACTGAGGGGGTTACAAAGTAGTGGACTATAGGAAAACCGCGCAATGTCGGGTGCTGCGCAGAGTGTCCTCTTTGCCTGGCTGCTGGCTTTGGCGTCTTCACAGCGGCAGGGGCCCTGTGACATCTATGCCCAAGGCAGCACTCCCTGTGTCGCGGCCCACTCCCTGACCCGCTCGCTTTACGGGGCTTACACGGGGCCTCTCTATCAGGTGAAGCGTGAGTCAGATGGTGCGACTCAGGATATTTCTGTCCTTCCCAGTGCGGTTGTGGCGGACTCCGCACTGCAAGACTCTTTCTGCCAGGAGGATTCCTGCACGGTATCGCGGATCTATGATCAGTCTCCGAACCAGAATCATTTGGACATCGGGCCTGGCGGCGGTGCTGCGAAAGCTCCGGACAAAGGCGTGAACGCCACCGCGAACCGCGTGTTTGTTTGGGATGCCTCTGCAAAGAAGCTCCATCCCGTTTATGGCGCCAGATTTGATGGTGGCATGGGATACCGGAATGACAAGACCAAAGGTGGCTGTTGGCGATGAGCCGGAGTCTATGTACATGGTGGTAGCGGGCAAGCACTACAATGACAAGTGCTGTTTTGATTACGGCAACGCAGAGACGGACAATAATGATGATGGGGCGGGAACCATGGAGGCAGTCTACTGGGGATCCTGTCAAGGATGGAGCTGCGGCGCAGAGGATGGCCCCTGGGTCATGGCCGATCTGGAAAATGGTCTTTGGGCTCGTGTTCAGCGGGAAAACCCAGGCAACACTCCGATCAGCACGGACTTTGTGACGGCGATGGTGAAGGGAGATGCCAATCGCTTCGCACTGAAGCACGCGGATGCGACAGCACAGAGTCCAGAACTGTGGAAGGAACAGAGACAGCTGAAGACCTTGTACGATGGAGAGCGTCCTCCAAAGTATGAGGTGATGAAAAAACAGGGTGCCATCATTTTGGGAATTGGAGGTGACAACAGTAACTGGGCTGTCGGCACCTTCTATGAAGGTGTCATGACCCAGGGCTTCGCGGAT
>CAJNIZ010020968.1:39302-59650 GCA_905231905.1 Symbiodinium pilosum
GTTTAGACTATGGCTCAAATGGAAAGTTGAACAGGCCTCTTCAGCGCTTCAATGCGGGCAGTCCATCGTCTTCATTCAGGAGAAGGCAGGCAGATGAACCAACGCACTGGGTTTAGGGTTTAGGGTTTAGGGTTTAGGGATTTATCTGATTCTGCCAGCTATTGCCATACACTTTTGTCAAGGACTTTGTCATGTTTTAGGTGCATTTTGCTTTGCCCTGAATTGTAATTTTGGCGATCATCATGGCTGCAAGGGACCCCATGACCCTAAGCCCTTCACATCCCAGACCTTGATCCAAGAACCCAAACCCTAAACCCTTAACATCCCCGAGCTTGATCCTAGAATGCCTAAAGCAAACCTAAAGCTGCAAACTCTCAACTCTTACATTGCAAGGGATTGTGGGATTTAGCACTTTGCTAGATTAGGGTTGAGGGTTTAGGCCGTTTAGGGCTTATATTGCTAGTTCTTAGTAGGGAATATGAGAATATATGATACGGGGCCATATAGGGATTGTATTCCCTCATATCCTGCTAACCCCCCCCAGTAAGTATATTACCCCTTTAGACCCTGTACCCTGTCTCCATTTCAGTTTCCATTTTTTCCCATTTGATTCTCCATTGCAGCAGGCTATGTTCCCTTATTCCCCTACTAAACCTTAAACCCCAAACCCGGCCCAAACCCTAAATCTTAAACCATTAACTGTAAAACCCTAAGATATATATTCCCTTATTCCCTACTGAGAACCAGTAAGTTTGCAAGGTGGCTCGAGATCTCCTGCAGCAAGTGCAGCCGAGCAGTAGGTATGGGGGCAAGAGCAGGCCGGAGTGCAGGGTGTAGGGCTCAGGGTTTAGGATCTAGGGTTTAGGGTTTAGAGTTTAGGCTTTAAGACTTAGGGTTTAGAGTTGAGAGTTTAGGGTTTAGGATTTGGGGGTCTCCCAAAATTAGGGGTATCTTACCCCTAATAATGGCGAATCAACTGGAACATAAAATGGACAATGAAATGGACACTGGGTGTATATGGGGTCTATGGGGATTTGAGTTTCCCAAAAATTGGGATACATTTATGGAAGCTGCCATTTAAGAGTTTCTTGCGATGCTCGGTCTCTGCTCGTAGACCAATTCCAAGGAACCCTTTAGCTTTAAGGGTATGCGGGACCTACCCCAATTTTGAGACGCTCCCCTTCCTTTCCTTACGGAAGAGGAGTTGACGATGGAATGATTGTTATTGGCTGTTCATTGCCGCTGTCACCATGACGCCGTCATTTTTGTTGTTATGATTAGATGATGCTGCTTATGATGAGCACGGCTGCCACTACCGCTGCGTAACCCTTGGGAAATGGCCGCAGTGACATGGTTATTCTACTGCCATGCACCAATGCTGCCGCCGTCGCTGCTGCTCTGCCATGAGGCAGCGCAGCAGCTGAATCCAAAGCCGCGCTAACTTGTTTGTGGTTGTTTTAACACGGCAGCCTGTGCGTCAACAGCTTGTCTGTGTCGGAACAGCCTACAATGCTTTCAGCCCTGAGCTCAATTACTTTTGTACATCCCAAAAATGTATCTGTTCCTAACAGGAAATTTTGGAAGACAACACCTGACAAGGGTTCTTTCCCAGCTTGTCACAAGTCTCGAAGCATAGCCTGAAACCAATATTGAAACCGTAGACACCTAAGAACCAAGTCTGGGGATTTTTCCATGAAGCACGTTCCCAGCATTCCAACCAAGCATCATTTTGTTCCAAGATCCTTTCATAGGGTTTGGGTTCAGGACCTGGGGCTGAAACGTGAAATACAGCCCAAACCGCCAAACCTGCACACCTATGTTTGCCGAGAACAGTTCTCCAGCTCCAGGAGTTACCAAATTTCCAAACCCCAATTTACAGTCTTCATCACCATCCCGAAGCCATGAAGTCTGGAAGCTCTACTTCTGCACCTATGATTTCATCTTCCACAAAACTGCTTTGCAGTGGCAGCTGGTCTCGGTTGTTTGTGCAACGGCCAGGACACACCGAGGCAGGAGGCGACCGGTGGCGGTGTGGCCCCCAAAGGCTTTCGTTCACTCCTTAAGATGGGCTACCCCTGTACTTCATCTTTTTGGTGTTCTGCCGGGATGCAGGACATCATAGGCACCAGGACTTCGGATGTTTTCTGGGGTCATGGGATTATGGGATTCCATTTTCTTGCAGACATGCGTGCATAGTACTCTTGTGCCAGTGCATGTTTCCATTTTATTTTCCATTTTCCCAATATTAACCCAATATACTATACTAGTTTCCATGTCCTTTTCCATTAACGCAATATAGCCCCAATATATACTATAGTAGTTTCCATTTTCTTTTCCATTATCCCAATGATAGTCCCCAATATACTATTACCCTACCTTACTGTGTTATTGCAGGCTTCATGGTCGAGGCAGCATGGCTCACGGAACATTAGGGAAACTACTATAATATTGGGGTTATATTGGGGTTATATTTGGGGCTACCTGGGGATAATGGAAAAGGACATGGAAACTACAGGGGTTATAGGGGTTATAGGGTAACAGGAACATTTTTACGTGCTATCTCAGGCGTTTTCCCCGATGCCGACCTAGTCTTGGATTCAAGAAAACTTCTGGGCTCGTAACCTTTAACGTACGCAGGTAATCTTTGAGCAGCAGCCATGAAAAGTCATCCATGGCAAAGTGGTTCCTGCGACAGGAAGGAGTGAACAGAAGCTTCTCTCTTGCTGGCTGGCTACCGGCTACCGGCTCACAGGCAACATCACAAGAGCGCATGCTGCAAAGGTCCAAAACGTCGGTTGGTGCACTCACAATGCTTTTGTCGTTCTAGCACCCTGGTCCGTTCTGATGCAGCAAATCTGGACACGAAATCCTGATCCTACGCCACATACGCATGTGAAAGAAGGAGCATTACTAGTACAGCATTTTCGAGACTATCCGGACGTCTGGCAGTATTAACATCAACAGTTTGGTAGGTGTTGTTTGCTGCCATTATTCTCAAAATTCTTCTTTGCATTCGTGGCATTAACCTTTTCTTCTGGTTTCCCAGCCAGTGCTGCCGCGGACATGCCATCACCACCGCAGCCTTCCCTGGCGAAGGATGTAGTGCCGACCCCGCCGCTGCTAGAGGAGGATGTGGCAGATTCTTCAAATTGTGGCCAACAATGACTATTTCATTCGAGGGGACGTATGTGAGGCTTCAGAAGTTTCAGGCCCGCTGATATCGTGGGGGTGGAGTCGTGTCAAGAGTGTGTCAAGGTGGTGTGCCCCAAGCGCTATTATTGGCAATGGTACGCACAAAGTGGTACATCTGATGATGTCGATATTCTTGCATTATCTTGAAAGTCAGGTACATGCAGCACTGATAATTGCAGCGCTAGTTTTTGAAGCGTAGTTGCTAGTTCAAACAGCTGCCAGCGCCGGCAACATGCAGATATGGAAATCAGGGGTGCCTCCGCAGCTCCTCGTTGCACTCAGACTCAGTCTCGATACTTGCCATGTTCATGGTTTCCATTCGCCTTTCATCATCATCATCATCACCATCATGATCGTCATCGTCGTCGTCGTAGTCGCCATAGTCGCCATAGTCGCCGTAGTCGTCGTAGACGTCGTAGCCGTCGTACTCGTCCTAGTAGTAGTAGCAGTAGTAGTAATAGTAGTACGAATAAGAGTAGTATTGATATTTTCCGAGAATAGGGGCCTTCCGAAAGGAACCGCAATTTTTTTGTTCTCCGCAGATTCCTGGAAGAGGAGCTTGGCGAGGCTTTGCTGAGCTGCTCCCTGGATGAGGTGTTGCAAAGGCCACCTGCCACAAGACGGCTAAGATTGAAGTTTGTTGCGTAAAGCTTGAGGTTTAAGGGCTGACGGTCTAAGATTTAAATTTCGCATCAATCAAGGATTTTCAGACATGCAATTCCAGTTTTTGTCGCGGTTTGTGCAGCTTCAAAACCCAGATTTTGGGCCTTGTATGACGCCCTTCTAGTACGCTCGTGCCGCGAGAACTTTCTTTACTCAGTAGCGACACAATTATTGACGGCTTGCGGTTATTCGGGCTTGTTTCGACAATCTTAGACGTAGAGTTTGCTGGGCTAAGGCATTTCCAGGTTACATGCCAGTGAATCAGCACCTGAAGGGTGAGGTTTCCAGAATGTGGGTGGCTTGGGTAGTTCTTCTGGAGTCATTATCATAGGAATCACGTCATGCCTTTCGTTCTTTGCGGCTGTTCAAAGGCACCGCTCTTTGGGTCTCTTCAGCACAATACCGCAAACCCTCAACCGCAAACCCTAAGTCCCAAACCCTCAGCCCTGAACCCTAAACACCAACCCCCAGAACCCTAAACCCTAAACTCTTACCAGTGATGTCGTTGATATTTGATTTTCCCTCTGCATGTCTATGCTGCATCTAGAGCTTCCCTAAGCTTGGTCGGGGTTAGTAGGAAATAAGGAATATATTCTCTAGGGAATATGTAGGAGCTATATGGGAACTACAAAGGAGTTATATAGGGGTGATATAGGCATAATATAATATAGGGATTATCTTCCCTTATTCCCCATTAAGCACCCGCAAGTAAGGGTATCCCCATACAAGGCGCCCTTATCAATTTCCATGCCAAGGTTCAGAGAGCAGGAGGTCCGCATTGAGAAGGTCGTGACCCAGCTAGCTTCGGAGACGCCTCGCTGCAATTAGGGGTTTGGGGGTTCGGCTTATGGGTCCTTTTTCCTGCGGTGGTCAGAAAAAATTCTGTAAATTTGGGCTTGCGTGGTGGGATTTTGTGGAACATCAAGGTTCCCCTTCCCAGCACCTCCTAGATTGCAAGCACGAGGTTGTCCATCATTTCACTCTCAGGCCAAGATAGAATGTTTGGTACTTGTCCTTGTCATCAGTAGTATTTTGCAACAGCGAGTACTTCGGTGGTGGTGGTGGTGGTGGTGGTGGTGGTGCTGCTGCTGCTGCTGCTGCTGCTGCTGCTGCGTCTCCTCCTCCTCCTCCTCCTCCTTCTCATTTTACAATTGTTACAACAACTACCACCACTACCAGTACTAATAATGATGATCGTGCTGCTGTTGTAACCGCAAGGACGCACACTACCACAGCTGAGGACAGCACGTCAGAGCGCTGTAGTGGCCAAGCTGGAGGGAGCCGTTCTGGATCACCTCCCGGAGACAAACTTCCAGGCTGGTGCTGGTGTTTTGTGAGGTTTTGGGGTTTTGGTTATATGGGGGTATATAGCTTCACATAGGGGCATCTAGGGTTATATTGGGGTGTATATATATACACACATAAAGTTGAGAGGGGTATATATGATTAGTGAACAGGCAAGAGTTGTTGAGCTTACATAATAATATAGTGGTTTCCTTTTTTTTCCATTACCCCAATATAACCCCAATACTACAGAATTTGAGTTTTGGGTCTGGGGAGTTGAGGCTTCGAGTTGAAAGGCCTCGGGTCCCAGAGACCTGCTACTTGGAGGGCCAGGGGGACTTGGTACGTCTACTTGTACGCCCCATAAAATGAGTAAGTCTAGTTGGCCGTCTAGTTATATGCCATAAACCCTACATGATGAAGCATGGCGTGAGCTTATCGGACGGAGCCTCATAGCGGTTTAGAAAACCCTAATTTTGGGTTTAACGTTTAGGGTTTAGGGTTTAGGCTGTACAGTCTTTGGCAATGAAGTTGCACAACCAGTCCCTCTCTGCTTTGGGTCCCTTTGGATGACTCTGGAGCAGTCTGAAATCCAGAGGCAGCTTTTCATCTTGTATTCGTAGTTACCATAAGCAGGGGACCCCCAATATAGACCCCGAAGTACTATAGTCCCTTTTTTAAGGACAGACAAAGGCCCAATATAGGCCCAAACACATTACAATCCATGTTTATAGGGACCCCCCAGAAAGGTACCTGTAATTGGAGGAACCCGCAACCTCAGGCGCAAGCCACCTTGGAGATGCCGAATGCAATTCCCCCGCTTGGCGGGGATGCAGAGGTCACCGTCTCCACAGGACCACACCAGATACCAGGGACTAAAATGGGAGCTTTTCAAAATAAATGGGCACCTCGGGTTTAAGGTTAGGGTTTAGGGGTTTGTAAACCCCCTATGTTCCAGCAGGTTCCCTAAGCGCATTCCTAAACCCTGAACCCGAAAACCCATTCTGTTGAGAACCCCCCCGCACATACCGAAGAGCTGGTTAAGCTATCCAGGACATGCCTTGTTTCTCCCCAAGACCAAGTACAGGAGCCTTGGACTCGATATAGAGGGGTTATGTAGGGATGAAAGAGGGGTTATATAGGATTACATAGGGTTAGCCAGGGGTGTACAGGGTTATGTAGGGGTAGATAGGGGTTTCTAGGGTATATGGCGCCTTCTGTTGATTATTGCTTTCTCTGGGGGCTTCCATACCAGGGATCTTCTTCTTCAGGGAGTCCTAAATTCTCAACGCCAAGTAGCGGAGCAGGCCCAAAAGTGAGGTTGGAGCCCCTAAACCCTAAAGAGTAGTTTCCATTTTCTTTTCCATTATCCCTATATAACCCCTATAAACCCCTTTAAGGGGAGGCCTAACTGTTATACTGCAATTCCATGAAGGGGGTTCATGTATAACTAGGGGCGGTGATTTCATGATCATGCGGCGCGTTGAAATCCTTTTAGAAGAAGTTCTGACAGTCGGGGAGTAGCGTTGATGGTGAACATTAGGCTCACTGGTTCTTAGTAGGTGATAAGGGAATATAATCCCCATATAATCCCTATAGAATCCATATATATAGTATATTCCCTTATTCCCTACTAGACCCCAGTAAGTAGTCAAGGGGATTGCTCGGCATGGCGCATTTCTGAGCAGTATCACAACTTCCAACACCAACCTGCAGCTGTCAGTTTTCTGAACTGTAGTCTAAGTTCCTTGAAACGGGTCTATAATGGATTATTTAAGGGACTCTTAGTGGGGTTATGAAGCGGGATACTGGGAGTTTAGACTATAGCTCATTTCCACCCCACTCTCAGGTGGGTGTTATTAGATTACTTAAAGTTTTAACTTTACATCTGGCACTTGAAGGCAAACTTAGTTACCCACGAGGAAGCAAGCATAATGTGCCAACCTAAGGACCGGCAACAGCCTTGACCCCAGCAACCCCGCGACCCCGACGGTCAGCCGGGAGAAGTCCAAGAAGAGGAAGAGCATCTTCCATGCTGTCCACGGCTCAGAATGGCTATAGGCTATAGGAGAAGGAACGGGGGTGTTATGCTAAATCCGTTTTTGGAAGATATAGGTTGGCTAGTCATCTAGTTCTGCTATGACACTGTGATACTCCTTCGTGTGACGAGAAAGCTGCAGCGGCATAGGACCATCCGGTCACGCCAGTCTTCATTATCCGCATCGCAGAAAGCGTCATAGTGCCAAAGAAGAAAGTGATAACATCAACACGTGGAACATGCCCATGATAGCTATAGTTACGGACCAGGGACAAATGCAAACGCATGGAATATGCGTTGCATTTGCGTTCTCGTACTCTTTCTGCAGTGATGGATCTGGTGGGGTCTGTGGCGTGACGCCGCTGAGGTCTGTTTCTTTGGAGAGGTCTACAAGGAAATTGTAAGATCTCCACCCGAAGGCGCGCCCCCTCCAAGTGCTGAGGCAGACACCTGGTGGAAGTCTCTGAAGCAAGCCAACAAGGAGCTGTCCGCACAGGAAGGTGTGTAGGGCTATATAGGGATAATGGAAACTACTATAGAATATTGGGGTTATATAGGGATAATGGAAAAGAAAATGGAAACTGTTATATTATATAGGGATTATATAGAGGTTATATTGGGATTATATGGGGATAATGGAAAAGAAAATGGAATCTACTATAATGGGGTTATGTAGGGTGTAGGGTGGGAGTGTCCAAGAAGTCTTGTTCTTTGTGGGGCTCATGCTAGGGATCATCGTCTGTTTTTGAGACCTTAGTTGACACTGCATGACCCCTTTGGTGCAGCTTGTAATAGACCTGTTGACAGTGCTGCCAAAAGCATGAGGCATAATTTCTGCTGCAGTGGAGGTCTTTAATTACTCCAAGCCATCACGTGCAGCCGCATGCAGTTTGATAGTTTCCCTAAATAGGGGGCCCTTAATAGGGACCCACACAAAGGTTCCCTAATTTTGGGAAACTTCCATTTTTCCGCGGAATCTTGACTGTGCCATCTAAGAGGTTGTGGCTTCACACGTTGTAATCCCACCTGCATGGTGTCCGCCTCGTCTTCCATCATCCTATGAGCTATCGTCTAAAACTCCATGGGGATTATAGAAGCGACTATATTGGGGATTCTTATAGGGGGTTTAGGATTTAGGGTTTAGGGTTTAGGATTTAGGGTTTAGGGTTGGGGATACTAGGAGTTGAGACTATACCTCTGAGCCGCCCAGTACCTTGCGAGGTGGAAGCCTTTCGGATCGAATGCGCGGTTTTTTATCGAGCCTCTTGGCTCCAAGTTGGCGTCTGTTCTGAGGGTTTCCTGAAACTGTGGGTACCATAATTAGGGGTACCTACTATGCTGGAGAATCAAATGGAAAAGAAAATGGAAAATGAAATGGAAACTGTGATTATGTAGGGGATTATGGGGATTAGGGTTTCCCTAAATTAGGGGTACCCTTTTGGGGGTCCCTACAAAAAGGACTACAGTATATTGGGGTCTATATTGGGGTCCCCCTGCTTCTGGAAACAACCTCATGGTATACACTTCCAGGTCAGCAAGGGCTGTGCATCTGTGGTGTAGGCCTTGGATGCAGAAACATCAGTGGGTTTAAGTTTTACCGCCGCACCACACAAGTAGTAAAGTGCAGCTCTTTGGCAGCATCTTTGGCTGAGAGGTGTCGCCAAGTCCTGTAGAGGTCTCCGCGGTCTCCCCAGCATGGAAGCTGCAAAAGTTGGCTCCAGCTTATCATGCCAAAGGAGAGGCGCAGTCAGTATCAACATTGGCGGGGAGAAGGTCATAAGTGTGCATCCGGATCTGTTCAATGTGGCTGGGAAAAATTAGCTTTCTACAAAGGCAACTGGCTGCATGGAGGAGCCCCTGGATGCTGGCGGGGACTTTTTTGTGGACTATTCTCCTGAAGTCTTTATGCCCTTGATTGAATGGCTCCGAGACTTGCGAGACGCAGAGCCAGGCCAGATGGTTTTCGCACAACCACCTCATTTGCGGAGAACCGCTTACATTCGCATGATGAAGGCTCTGGAGTTTCCGCTGCATCTCTTCCGAACCGCAGGAATCCAGGCAACTGGGCTCTTGTAGAAGAACATTTTACATTTTTATGGATTCCTGGGCCCAATTTCAATACAAAATCCTTTTTAAGTATATTTCGGCAAGAACCCAGGCAAAGGAGTTGAAAGAGTTGGGCTATCAAGCAAAACACCTACACACCGAGGGCTCCTTTGCAATCGAGGAGCTGATCCACGACTGCTTCGAGGCCTCAGACATTCGATGCTTCGTTCAGCCTCAGGCACTCGCAGAAATCCTACGCCGCATGTCTGGCTGTTCGTACCACAGACTGTTGATGCAAGGGTTCACAAAGGCAGAACTGGAAGAGGCAGGCATCAAAGATTCCGATATGGGCAGCCCTCCTGCTACTGTTAGCCTTTTCGCTACCAGCAGCAACCCCTTTGGTGGTACAACAGGTGGCAAGAACTCCATTTTCATTGGCTAGGCAGCCAAGAAGTCGTAGGTCAATATGAACAGTTTTGACAACACCACGGGAGATATAGCGTGCAAGTGCGGGCGAAAATGAGCTGACCGTCATGAGTCTGGACCGGGTGTTAATTTTTTCAGCTTCAAGAGGCTTCTTGCAAGACAATGCTTTGCCAGGGGTACTCTGTATTCCTTGGGCTTCAGATTTCTTGCAGGGTGCGTACCCTCAAGTACCGACAGCTACCCAGCCGAATCCTCCTTTGGCTGTCCTCCATCACCAAGTGCGTATGTTGGTTTTGAGCTTGTACAGCCCAAGCCTTCTTGCACTGGTTTCCTGGCTTTTGGTGTCGCGAATGGCTCTGCATTTGCCCCTGCCCAGGCTTCATGGCCGACGTAGCACTTGGCGTGGTCGCTTGGGCTGACATCAGGGATCAGGAGCATTGTGGAGCGGGTTGAGCAGCATCGGATTTCGGGTTCCGGAAATCTACGTTGAGGAAGTGCACAGTGCAGGTTTACGAGGCTTATGGGCATGGGGACTTGATACATTTGTCGAAAAACTGGTAGTGCTCAACTTGCTTCCAGGTGATTGCTGCGAACATGGTAGCCGCTTGGCTGGGAATGAGGCTAAGTCATGTTGGGAACTGTACATCGGTAGCTCCAAAATTGCGATCTCGTAGTACGTTGCTTACATTTGCCCTTGCATGTTCTTTCAAATTCAGAGTCTATCGTGACTGCATGATCCAGGTAATGTTCTGTGAGCACCAATGGTCTGGCTACGAGTGTGCGGTTGCTCTTGGGAAGCGGAGTGATGATGGTGGCTGGGAAGCTTGGATTGTTGGATGTTTGTAGGCATGCTCTCACAGGGTCTAAGCAACGCATTTGAAAGCAGTTTTTAGTAGAGATTTTGGCTCTGATGACTCTCAGCTTACTGCTCAGGAGGATGCAGAACCCGTCTTCGAAATCCTCGAGATTATTTTTGTCTCGAGCCTTGTCTTCGGCACAGTGTTTGCAATTTTGCTGAACTGCGGTGTGTGTTGGCCGCCTAGCTACAGACTGGGAGCGCATGTTGACTTTAGTTGCATGAAAGCGCATGCCAGCACAGGATTTACCTTCTTGACGTTATCCTCCGCTTCATCTTCCTGCCTCTGAGTCGGTTGAGGCATGGCTGTGAAAGCCCTATCATGCGGCCCTTGAGTTCTTAGAACGCCAGCATAGCATAGCCCCAATGCTGAAACTCAATCATGAAGCTTTGCTGCTTGCCCATCGCTTCTTGTGCAGGCAGCCGCTGAACCTGTTTGACACTATTGTGCCTTGAGCTCGAAAAGCTGGGGATGGCTCAGAATTGACGTCATGGCCTGAAGATGGCCACGTTTCTGATGATCGCAGATACAGCTTGAGCCCGCGACTTCAAATCGTTGAACTAAGCAAAAATCTGGAGGCCATCCTGCTTAAAGAAGCCTGAAAGTCAAATCCATGACATCCTATGCGTGGGTCCAGCCGGGGTTGCAAGCTTAGTGACCATTTGCCTCGATTTGCAAACGTCTTGTTCTTGGGTTGCAGTAATTTAAGCCGCTTCTTCACATGTGGCTATTACATGGCAGTGCCGAGTTGCCTTGCCCAAGGTGGTCGTGGTGGCGTCCTCAGATCCTGATGCCTGTCTTCCTCTGCAACTTCTTACACTCCAGGCTTCGTTTGATGACTTGACTCGTCTTCTGTCAGGTAACTGCTGAGGGTGACTGGTAGTGTTTGCAATCTCTATGCTACTGACGGGGTGTTGACACTCAGTTCATGTGCATCTTGTCCGAGGTCTGTGCTGTGGACGTCTACGTTCTACGACCAGCAGGCATGAGTTGAGCATCATGACCTCCATGGGTTCCGAATGCCAGGAGGTGCATGGATGGCTGCTGTAAACCTCCGCGTGGATGAAATGCCGCAATCCGGGCAGGTGTTGCGGATCTGGAAGCCCTTATCATATTGCGGCTAATTCGTGCTGCACGTATCCTGCGAGTTGTGAGGGTCCTCAAGTTCATGAAGCTGCTCCGTGGACTGCAGGATAATCGCTTGGAATCCACGTACATATTGGGGTTTACATTGAATTCATGCGGGGGTTATAGTGGGGTTATGTTGGGGATATATAGGGGTTAGGGATAGTGGTAAAGACGATGAAAACGACTACTTAGGGTTTAGCCAATCTGAGGTTCCACAATCTTCACGTACTCATCGAAACGCTTAGCAGTATGCTGGTGGACCTGTTCTGGGGAAGTCTCCTGCTCGCGACCATTGTGGTGACGGCCGGACGGAAGCTTAGAACATCCTGCCGAGGTTGCAGTGCATGGACATAGCACGTAGGGTTTGCCCCCAATAATGGAGAATCAAATGGAAAAGAAGATGGAAAGCAAAATGGAAGCTAGTATATATATGTATATGGGATTATAAGATGGATAGTACCCTGATGGAGAAGCAAATGGAAAAGAAGCTGGAACCTGAAATGGAAACTGGGATGACCCAAAGGTTGTTACATCTTCCATCAGCCACGTGCACCTATGGTTCTCAGGCCTTTTCATTGGAGGTCTGGCACAAAGCCATATCCTGGATGATGACCTCGACCTGAAAACTCGCGAATTTCTTTATGAAGCTTGCCTGGTGTTGAGTTGTAAAGACCCAGACAGCTGGCCCCAGAGAAGACCCTGGAAAAGCTTAGTACTAGGGGGGTATACTACACATTTACTACAGGCGTACAATGGAGATGTGGATTGCCTCAAAGCAGGGGCTGGGGTGCAGGTGGAGGATGGAGCTAGACATGTACAGGGGGTTTCCCAAGCCGAGGCGCGTAGGGATGCCAGGCATCTTTGGGGATTGGAGGGAAATTATGCGGGGTTCCCCTGATGGATTATGTGGGGATCATGTTGCGGACCTTTCGGAAAGTACATCGATCCAAAGCAAAACCGCTTTGAGTTACAGAATACTACATTCCTTTATTCCCTATTAAGCCCCTGTAGTATGCTTCAGTTGAACTCTGGCTTGTCTTTGAGTTTCTGAGGAGAGATTTGCGCATGCGACCTCGGCCTCCTACTACCTCTTCGAGGCCGCCATGACCACGGCATGGGTGGCTTAGTTGAAGCTTATGGGTACTAGGTAATTATATTAGATTTTTGCTTATTGTCATTGTAAGAAGCAGCAGAAAATACGTGTTTTACAAGGGTTGCGAGGTCAGCAGAGGAAAGTTTTCTGCTTTAGGGAGAAGTGGAGAATCAAATAGAGAGCAACCTTATCCTTCCAGGTCTCTTGTAACAGTGGATGAACGAAGGGAAAACAAAATGGAAACTGGCTTCTCACTTGCCGTTCTTTTTTTGTCTTTATCACTTGGCTTGGGCCTGGGCCACCCGATTGTTGAGTGGATGCTGGTACAGGCAAACAGCATCAGGAAGTTCACATGAATTACCGTGCCCCTCAGTTCAAACCACTTTATATGTAAAACCCCTCTTCCAACAGTAGCCCTTCCCTAAGAGGACACAAACTAGATTTTCAGGAAGGAAGTCATTTTGCGGAGGAGCATGGAGGTGTTTAGGATTGGAGGGGGGACCCTTCTGGTAGGGTAAGCTCTACTGGTCAACGGGAACTTGAGATATCTTGTCGACATCCTGTTTACATCAGCAGCACTCTCATTTTCTTACTGGGTACGGCATCATTACTGTGGTCAGTTGGGGATAGTATAGGGATTGTCCAACCCACGATCCAAACAAAGCAGCGACTCCCTGGGCAATTGAGGTTTCCTCCGCAGGACCAATGATATTCGATGCAGCTTGGCGTGACGGAGTCAGTTATGACGCTGTGGCCTCGTTTGCCTGTTCTGCTGCTACTGTTTGATCCAGGGCCGTGACATTCAGCCAAGATGCAAGTAGAGGGTGACATGCAGCTGTTGCTGGCATCCTATGCAGGTTAGCAGCCTCTTTGCGCTTTTTTGGGTGCCGTATGCTGCTGGGCTGAGTACAGAGACAAGGGACATGTGGAGATAAAACTGTGTAACCCTATAGCATACCTTATAATTAAAGCCTTCGAACCCAGTTAAGGTCCCGTAGTTAGGACCCGGGAAACAAGCAGGTGCCCATAGCTAGGACTTAGATTAAATTACATAAGCGGGATGAGGGTGTAATTATTGCAAATGATATGACTTCATTATCAGAGCGGCTTCGCTTAAGTCCTTCTCATATGTACAAGATATCTGTATATATATATGTATATACATATATATATATATGCATGGGGGCTTCCAATAATTAGGGGTCCCGTTTGTCAGGGTCCGGCATACTCGGTGAGCGAGGGGCCCTAAACACTGCGCTGGCTGGTACTTTTGCACGAGACTCATTCTCTAATTACCTCTCCAAGACACTACGGACAGGCCTTGCCCCCACAACAGTTATCCAACCTTCTATTGAGGTGTCCCATGTGAAGAAAACGTTGCGCACACTGAGGCATTTGATTGTGCTCACATCTTTTGTGGCCAGACAAGTGGTACAGTAGTAATGCTCGTGCCAATTATACTAACAAATTTACCATAGTACAACATTGATATGCCTTGTAGTAGCGACAGCAGTAGCACAAGTTATAGGAGGGTTTGAGACCTCGGCTGCTGCGATGCACTTTACAGGTTGTGATGGTGAACTTCGCGGTGACGCGCGTGATGCTTGCCAAGTCAACAGCAGAGTGTTAGGGTTCTTGAGTCCCTGCGTTCTTTCGTACAGAAACAGGGTTGAATCTTTTCCTGCCAGGTCTTCAAAATCTTTTTTGACGTCTCTGGAAACATTCTGAGCCCTTTCAGCGATTTGTTGCGGAGCCCGAAAACCTTAATCTCAAACTTTCAACCTCAACTAGACCATCAACCCGAAAGCCTAGACGCCTCTGCTTAAGCTCTATTCCTCTCCCACTCACGAGCCCCAGCACTACGACGAGACGCAATCCCCGAGGATAGCTGCTTTGTTTTTGAAGCAAACGCTTGAAGTTGCTGCGCGCGAGAAGGAGAAGGTGGCCAGCGAGGCTCAGATGTTTGGGTTTAGTGTTTAGGCGTTTGTGAGGTAAGGGCTTTGGGGTTGGAATTTGGGGTGCATGATTGTATGTGTTTTCTGGCATTAGAGCTTGCCTTTTTTTTGGGGTTTGGAGTATAGAGCTTGGGGTTTCGAATTTGAGGTTTGGGGATTTCGAGCTTCAGGGTTTGCAGTCTTACGGTATGTGGAGACAGGGCTCTGTACAGACCTGGCGGGTCACGAAAAGAAAAAAGTAATACAGAAACCTGGAGAATTTGCACAGTGCTGAGTTCCTAGTTCCAGATAGTCTTGCTGTTGTGGCTTGTGTACCCACACAGGCTAACGAATTTTGCGAAGGAGTGGCAACCCTTGATGCCTGCGGAGTGGGGGGCGGCTTGGATCCTTCTGAGGGGTCTCTGTCTCATGCAGTCATGATATAGTATATTGGGCTTCCATTGGGGTTATATTATATTTAGGGATAGTGGCAAAGAAAATGGAAACTATTGCAGTTGGGTTATATAGGGATAATTGAAAATGGAAACTGGGCAGTTGGGTGGTTGTCCAAATTTGGCTCCTTTCTGTGCACCAAATAGGGTAAACTTTCTCCTACCACTTGGACAAAGGCATTGTCAGCCTATGCAGAGAACTACTGTGGAATATTGGACAAAGTAAAATACTTAGCCCCTAAACTGTCCAGACTTCAGACGGTGTGTTGGTTTTGTGTTGAAAAGGCGAAGAAGAAGAAGGACAAAGTGGCAAAGCGTTGGAACCCCAGCATTGTTGCTGTTGAAGTTGCACACGCTGGCTGTCAGTTATTCTTGTGGGCAGCGTCATTCCTCCGTTGATTCCCGTGTCAAAACATGTTATGTGCACTCATGGGTTTCTTGCCGCCCAGGTCTGAAGCATATCTTCAAACTTGCTGAAGCTTGGCTATGCGTCAAGACATGGGTCAGTTGTCTAACCTTTCTGATCACACGATCCGTGAAAAGGAAGCGTAACCACACGCCAAGACGTTTAGGTCATGCTCAGCCTGTAAAAACCTCACGCGCGGGGCTTCCAAAGTAAATGTCGAAGACCCACCAAAACCACACTTATTCCCCGCCAAAACCCGGAGCCCTCCCCGCAAAACACCAAGGACGAAGCCGGTCTGCAGCTCAGCAAGGGCACAGGCTGTTAACCTGATGAACTGGCCCTCGCATGCACCTCCACTGGGCCAATCACCTGGTAGTTTCCAAGAGCATGTGGTCCCCAGTAGACTCCTGCTGGAGCCTCTGCCGGCCTGACTGCGTTTCTCATCATGCACGTCTTTTTACAAGTATCCAAGAGTCTGAGAGTGAGCATGCTCTGAGCTCGTAACATGGATGGTAGTGTTCTTACAGCCCTGTGTTGCTTGAGGTGACGGGTGTGTTGCGCTGGCGGATTTTCAAAAGATGCTCGACGAGCCAGACGTGCCCCTTGAATTCAGCATGAACGTTCTTTGTACGAAGGCTGGTACCAGTTTTTGAAGGACCCTGCTGTCGGAAGTGGGAGAAACTGCATACCAGCATGCTTCCCCAAACAGCTTGACTGTAGGGGTCCCTGGATTTCTTGAAGGAATCGGCCGGTTTCTCTAGTCCAGGTCCCCTGTTGTCTCCCCTTCATGTTAGCTTGCTGCTTGGGGTTTGCCTGTAGAACTTGCAATATCCAAGGATGGTGCTGAACATATGGGTCATGCTAGGAAGGTAGGGATTCTTATTATGTTGGGTTGCAACAGAGGATCCAGAAGAGGACGATCATTTGGAAATCCCACGTGCTGCTTGTTTTCGCAAGCCTACGGTATAGTTACAAGGGGGATACGAAGATGGGCTTCGATATTTGCCGCCACCGTTCTGGGATTCCATTTCTAAGCCCAAACCTGCTCTCTCCTGGATCAACATTCCACTCTCAGCAGTTCAGATTGAATGAACAGGATGCTACTGCGCGCTTGTGAACTTCCAGGGTTGATTTCTAGAATAACTGGCGACCCACTATTTGACCCAAATGCGATAGATAACGTGTGGCCTGCATGACATGTCACTACCGGAACACACAGGGACGGCAACGGTAGTGATGGTTCTGACAGTGTGATACAAAAAAACTGCCAGCCAACATGCCCAAGTCTTGTTCAGTGAATCTCTCCTGAACCCCAAGCCTCCCAACTCTTGGGTTGAGGGCTTCGTGGCCCAATCTCAATGCAATTGTATCAAACGCTACGCAGTGCCTGTGTGCAGGAACCTAAGCTGTGAAAAGCATCCTGGTGAGAACTAAGAATTACCTGGGGCTTCCAGCATGATTCAAAGAAACCCAGCTTATGCACAGACAACATCTCCTTGCGGCGAGTGAGGTACAGGCGATAATAATCACCGCAATGCTAGCAATCCGGTCTAGAAAGATGCTAGCAAGAACAAAAGCCGCGGCTTATACAGCTTCTCAAGATGATCTCTATCAAATCCCTAACAAGGCTCCATATAATCCTGATGTATCCTAAAGGTCCCAATTTTGAGTAACGCCCATACGGCCCCGGGAGACCGCTGCTCGAGGTTGGAGCACCTCGAAGAGATGGAGCTCAACCACAATGAGATGCGCGCGCTACGTGTCTGCACATTTTGGTAGTTTCCACAAGAAGGGGACCCAATGTAAACCCTATTAGCATGCTTATTGTAGAACCCCGTAAAGCAGTACAAATTCGGGAAACCGTGCCTTTCTATGGCCATGTTTTTTTTTCTAGCTCAGGCTATTGCTACTTTTAGTGCACCGCACCCTCTGTTTTATGTTGCCTCAGTTTACATCATCGTGCAATGCCACTGCCGGTATCAGGACTCACAGGAAGCCAGCGCTCTACCAGTACCACTGGTAATTCTCATATGAGCCATAGTCTGAACTCCTAGTATCCCCCTCAGTAACCCCTTATAGTAGTCTCCTATATAATCCCCTATATAACCCCCTTTAAGGAGTTTAGACTATGGCTCATATCACTGCTGCAGCTTGTGAGGAGAACCGTCATAGTACTGTGGCAGTTAGTATGTTCGTTCTTAGCTTCAGCTCCGCCCGCCGTTCTAAGACGTCCGGATCCATTGTGAAGGATACAGCTGAGCTTAGCCAGCAGATGCCTAATGTACTATAATGGGGTTTCATATACTATGATAATAGGGCAGAATATATCGTAATATCACTTTCCTGTTATATATATATATATATTTATGTATATGGTATACAAAAAATATACTATGATAAGGTATTGGTTTTCTTTTGTTGGCGCAAGTGTCAGGATGGTCGTGGATATGGCAGACGACTTTGTGCGCAGTCTTACAGTGAACGGTTCTGCGGTTCTGTGATCTGTGATGAGTGCTGTCCAGGCTGGTGGACCTGCTCAGCGAGGGGGGAAAGCCAGTCCCAATCTCGGAAGCTTGTCTTCAGCATAGTGCATGCAAGCCAACTGTCAACAAACTGCTAAGTTGCTGGATTAGAAGGCTCCTGCACATTTCCTGTTGCAGCATGAACGCCTTCAGCTAGTACCTTAATGTTCACTTCGTGTTAATAAAAGGCCCCCCCCCTCCCCCTCGATTGATCAATCTCGATTTTCAGGGCCCCCTGAATAATAATGGCGACAATCCTGTTTACGAAGTAGTATTAGTCTTAGTATGAGTATGAGTAAGAGACTGAAGAGTTTGAAGGCAGATCAGAAGAGGAAATTAAAGGCAGGTAAGAGAGCGCCGGGGTGCGCCCGAAACGTCGCCGGGAGGGTCTAGAAGAGGAGTTTGAAGGCAGATGAGCGGGCGCCGGGGCACGCCCGCAGGGAGGGTCTAGAAGAGGAGTTAAAAGGCAGATCAGAGGGCGCCGGGTCTTAATGTTAATATTGATATGAATATAAGTAGCAATATTATTACGTGTGGTAATATATTAATATGAATATCGATATTAATAGCAATAGTAATATTAATAATAATAGTAATCGTAACCGTAACCATAACCGCAACCGTAATCGTAATAGTAGTAATAGTAATAGTAATAGTAATAGTAATAGTAATAGTAATAGTAATAGTAATAGTAATAGTAATAGTAATAGTAATAGTAATAGCAGTAGTAATAGTACTAGCAATAACAATAGCAATAGCAATAGTAACAATAATAGTAATAGTAATTAATAGTAATTGTAATAGTACTAGTAATAGTAATAGCAATAGCAATAGCAATAGCAATAGCAATAGTAATAGTAATAGTAATAGTAGTAGTAATAGTAATAGTAATCGTAACAGTAACAGTACTAGTAAATAATAGTGATAGTACGTAATAGTAATAGTAACAGCAATCAGAATCCTAATCGTAACCGTAATCGCAATCGTAATTGTAATCGCAACCGTCATCGTAATCGCAATGGTAATCATAATCGCAATCGTAATAGTAAAACTAAAAGTAAAAGAAAATGTAATAATTGTAATATTAATAGCAATAGTAATAGTAATGGCAATCGTAAAAGTAATCGTAATTCTAATCGTAGTAGTAATAGTACTAGTACTAGTACCAGTAGTAGTAGTAGTAGTAGTAATAGTAATAGTAATAGTAATAGTAATAGTAATCGTAATCGTAATCGTAATCGTAATTGCACTAGTAGTATAGCAACAGTGATAGTAATAGCAATATCATTAAAACTATGTAACATTAGGGCCTTAGCAGATAGTATTTCAAATTAGCGCCTTATTAGGGACCATTTCAACTTAGAGCCCTATTAGAGACTATGTCAAGTTAGGGCCTTATTAGGGACCATTTCAAATTACGGCCTTCTTAAAGATTATTTCAAATTCAGATACGATTCCAAATTAGCGCCTTATTAGATACCATTTCAAATTAGAGCCCTATTAGAGACTATGTCAAATTAGGGCCTTATTAGGGACTATTTCAAATTAGCGCCTTATCAGATGCTATTTCAAATTCGGGCCTTATCAGATACTGTTTTAAATTAGGGTCTTATTAAATACAATTTGAAATTAGGGCTCTATTAAGGACTATTTCAAATTAGCGCCTTATTAGGGACTATTTCAAACTACGGATTTATTAGATACTATTTCAAATTAGGGCCCTATTACGTACCATTTCACATTAGGGCCTTATCAGATCCTACTTCAAATTAGGGCCTTATTCAAGATTATTTCAAACTAGGGTCTTATTAGATACTATTTCAAATTGGGGCCTTATTAGATATATTTCAAATTCGGGCCTTATTAGATACTATTTGAAATTCGGGCGTGGGATTTTATAAATGTGGGGGTTTTATTAATGTGGATTCCGGGGCTCCGTATACTACCCCCTTTGATGGATTGATTTTGGGTTGGTTTTATACGGTTTTGCAATAAGAAACTTATGCCTTTTTTTCAGCAACAGTCTGGAAGTTCCAGGCTTCCAGACATTTGGAATCTTAGATGGAATCCTTGCAGGCGAGAAACAAGCTTCTCTACATAATCTTTTTCCGGCCAGCATCAAAACAGAGCTTCTGCAGCAAGCAACTCTAAATTCAATCTCTTAAACTTGCTAGGTGCGCCTTGCCAAGAGTAGTTCCAAAGTAAGCAAATTTTAAAACGGATCCCTTAAAACCTCCAAGTTTAAGCAACTCTGAACATATATCCCTAAACAAATCATTGCTCCGCGGGGATATTATAATTGTGGGG
>CAJNIZ010020968.1:59672-70250 GCA_905231905.1 Symbiodinium pilosum
GGGGTAGTTCTTAATATGAAGTGAACATTAGCAGCTCTTCAGAAAGCTTAGGACTTTCTACATGCGGCGCTGACCATGAATGACACAGCTCGAACCATTCATATGATGCAGCGACTTGGCCTTTAGCGTCGCCGTGTTTTGTGCCCAAGAAACACACACCTGTTCTAGTCGTACATGGACTTGCAAGAGGCAGAGGGTCCATTTATGGGGTATGCGTCTGGGTTCTTCTCTGAAAGTTCTGAATTAAGAGGCTCCACTGCAATATTGGCTCAGGACCGCCATCGATGTTGCACGCGTGGAGCGAGCAATCATGCACGTTAGTCGAGGCCTTAGTATTTGCACGGGAAGGTAAATAAACCGTGGCAGATCCTTCGTTCTCAGTACCACCGATCCGCTTATACTGCAGGCTTTCGGGGCTTGGTTGCTTCCGGTGCTGCAAAACCATGCCTCGTAGCCTCGCTAAAAGAGTGTGGTCACTTCCCTTAGACCTGAAAGCATACGTTAATGATGTGTATAGGATAACAGAAGCTCCACGAGAGAGCACGGCACGACTTTAATTTCCTCAGCGCGAACAGTAGCGAGGAGCGCGTTTTAGGTTTACCTGCCCAACTGAGGTGCGAAGCAGAATGCGCTCCTCAAGAAACTTGGTCTCAGAACCCTGGAGGCCACAGTCTCTGCTGTTTAATGTTCATGTGGCCTGTTTGAAGGCCAGCCTTGTTTTAAACTTCACTTCCCGTGCTGCAGCAGCTGGGAATTTGCACCTGTTGCAATTGCTGTGATCGGGGCTGCTTGCCCACGCTTGATGCAAGAGCCTGGGTGTTTTCTTGCCAACTGATCCCCGATTTAGTTTTCTACTCGATGGCATGTATCCAAAACAATCTACTGATTTGCCAATACTGGTTTGTACGGGTAATGTCTTGCTACTTGCTGATTCCTTGCATGAGGAATGGCAAGGTGCAACTTCAGCAGGGTGGAAAGGTTTGCATTTCTTAGGAATAATTTTCTAAATAAGGCGCAGGACCCCACAAGGCTGCGCTACTCAGTTTTTGGGCTCGTTTTACCATGCAAAAAGCAGCTCGTTTGGGACATTGCAGGTTTCTTCGTTGCTCCCCTTCACGTACTGTACTTTCTTTCTGGCGACAAGGAAAACATCTCTAAAACAGGGCTTCGCCCAAACTGACGTGGAACTCCGTACGTACTATAGTCTAAACTCCTTAAAGGGTGTTATTTTAGGGGATTGGATAGGAGTGTATTATAGGGTATACTAAGGGGGGTACGAGGAGTCTAGACTATTTAATCTCACATAGCCCAGTTTTGAAAGGGACATTTTTTAAAAGCACCCCTTTTGAGGTTCCATGTCAGTTTGGGGAGGGTAAAATCTGCTTGAGAGATGTCCAGGACCCTATGGTAGTTTCCATACATAGGGGACCCCAATATAGACCCCCAAAAAAGGATCCTTATTATAGGGATTCCCAGAAAGGTACCCCTAATTAGTAGTCCCTGTGAACCCAGTTTCCATCTCATTGTCCATTTTCTTTTCATTTGATTGACCACTATAGGGGTAAAAGGTACCCCTAATTTTGGGAACCCCCCCTTGCAGCGTGGCAATCATCCCTGCGCTCTGGGGTGCTGCACGGGTCAAAGAGGGCGGCGGCAGGGGCACCAGAAAAGAATATACTTTAGTAGGGTAGAAAATACAAGAACATGTTATAATATGTTATAATATACTATAATATAGCTGGAATCATACAGAAGCTAGCTGGAATAAGCTAAAAGAATGCCGTGTCCTAGCCCTTCGCACCCCTCGCCACGGTCGGAACCTCTAAGCTTCTCATGGCTCGAGCTCTTGGATCTGCCGACGCGCTGAAGACCAGTGCCTTTCCGCAGAGATTCCTTCCCTTCCGGTCTGCAGAAAGCTTCAGGCGCCAGACAGCCCTGGAATAAAAAGAAAGAGCATATCGGGAGCCTGTAGAACTTTGCAGGATTTGTAGCATCTGGCTTCATTGGTAGAGTCTGAAATGGTGAGAAATAAGAGACCGTCAGGCTCATGGCAGACTCTCCATCAAAACAAGGCCCTCCGCAACCCCAGAGTCAAGGATTCCTAAAAGGAGCAGGTTGGCTTTCCTACTTTAAAGGGGCCTCAAGAACCTTCTTCATAGAATCCCAGCTGTTCCTATTCATTTTTCTGTAAGCTTCATATCACATTCCCTTGACAAGAAGCTCGAACTAATGATGCATATTCCTGCTGTTCTTTGTCAGTAACATGTTAATTTCGGGAGCTCCGTAATCTAGTTTGAGCTGCTGCATATGGTGCATGGATGATGGCCTCGCATGTTCCCAACTCCACACCCCAACGCCCTAAACTAAACTCTGAGCACATCCTGCAGGCCGGTATATGCACGCTGCTTAGGTTGCTAAGGATCCAGTAAGCGGGATCCTCCCTGAGTTTTTTAGGGATGGCAATCCGAGGACATGCAGTTGGCACGAGGATCAAAATCCGCCTGCGACCATGACCAAGCCAACAGATGTAGCATTAGCGCGAGAAAAGCTGAAATTTTTGCCTACCAAGAGCAGCTTCTGTGGTTGCGCATGCGTGTGGGCCATGTCTCTACCACTTCATGTGAGATGGACGGAGTCATGTAAATCCCTGAAGCTTGCTTATACCCCTTCCTAAACCTGGTCCTTCATAGCCAGATGCGGATCACATGGCCCCGCGCTGAAAGGTGTAACTAAAGTACCACATAGTCTGCCAAAACAACCCCCAATAAGCCTTATACACCGAAATGATCCCTACATAATCGCTGCTTCATCCCCGAAGCGTGCAAACCCGTAAACCCTCAACCCTGAACTTTAAGCCTACAGCATTAGGCCCTGGATGCGCAGCTTTCGGCTTCGTGGCGACTGGCCATGCGCTCCCAGGCAGTTCCCTCCATTGTATCAGGAGAGGCAATCTCTCAAAACAGGGGTGCTCTTAGAGGATCTGGGGGCAGATGGAGGTAATTTGGCATTCTAGGGTCCCCGCTCAAGGATGGGAAGTGGATGATATTGATTGAGATACAGTACTATCATTATTCATCTGCCCATGAACGTACTTGTCATTATGTATGGACACTGCGTAGTGATTGATCGATGCTTATATGAATTTCTTGGATTACATGGAATGTGGGCGCATGTGTAGGAGTTTGAGCGTCCTGTGGCTGAGCGGCATTTATCAGACATGCCTCTGTCAGGCACTGCTAACAATGATCAGAATAGCGAAATGATGTACGGTACTTCCTGGAACTCACAAGGCTTCATGGTCCAGCCCATCATTTTTCGAACGACTTTAGGCACAGCCAAAGGTGGTCATGATGCCCGTTACAATATGGATGTCACATGGATCATGCCAGTGGTGTTCTGATGACAATGACGATCCCAATTTGTTGCGGGTTTCAGGGGATTCTGAATCACTTTTTGGTACCTGAACATTGTAGACCCTCTTTTGAAGATTACCAGTCATGTTAGCTATGGATCTGGAGACGGATCGCGACCAGGTGGGCGGCCCGCAGAAGGACGGCTTATGCATTAGAAGGTTACCTGTCTGTCCTTCTGAAAATTCAGGAATGGGGTAGAGCTTGATTTTGAGGGATATCGCAGAGATGCGTTCGGGACATGGATGTTTCAAGCTGACGTGCCCTTTTTTGGCTCGTGCCTTTTTTTAACGTTGCGAGTGGGACCACCCTTTGCATGCACCAAGTCGTTCGGTCCTCAAGCCTTGACTGTGGGGAAGGATCTGACTTGCTCCCATCTCGTCTGCGACGAATTGACGGCTGAAGGTGCCAAATGATGCTGGCCAAGATATATGCAGACGGAGCTGACAGTAGCAGCAGTATGAAACAAAGATGGCAGGCATGATACAGTGAAGCCGCATGTTGGTTGGCTTCATGCGTTGTCAGCTAAGAAACAGGATTTTGTCCCTGGCAACTGTGTGAAACAGGTTTGCTGCAGGTTTGCACTAGAAAGTTGACAGGTAATCCTAATATTTTTTGTAATAATATGATTCTATTATTATGATTATCAATATTATTAGGCTTTCGAGTTTTGTTGGTTTTATTAGTAGAAGGGGAAGTGTGCTCTTGCTACTGCCACGCACTACTCTGCCTTCAGGTTCGCAACATGTTTGACGACAAATGTGAAATGCACATTCCTTGGTGTAAAAAGGATTGGAACCCCTCGGCGCAAAGGTCGATTCCAGATTGCTTCAATCAGGACTAACTGCAGTCCATAGAATGTGAGCTATACTCTACACTTTTTAAAGAGGGGGTTTTATAGGGGATCATATGGAGGACTAGTATAGGGGTTTTAAGGGGGATGCTAGGAGTAGACTATGGCTCAAACTTTTGCGGTCAATCTTTCATACAACCTCCAACGCTCGCGTGATCCAACCCCATGCTCTCCATAAACTCCTACATACCCTCTGCTGACCTGAACCTGAGTGCCTGGCTATGTACCCATTGGGATAATACTAGGGCTATATTGGGGTTATGTTGGGATAATGGAAAATAAAATGGAAACTATACTAGGTAATCTGGAAATGACCATCCCTATTTGAGCACGTGGTCCCTGAGATGAGATTCCCAACAGTTTGGGCTCAGGGTTTATGGAGGAACTTTGAAGTAAGAAAGCCGAACACCTTAAATAGTAGTTTAAGATTTCAGTATCCATTTTCTTACCGCTTATTTTTCATGATGACCTTTTATTGGGGGAGGTTGAAGGGGACCTCAATTTGGGAGAATGGTCAGGTGCTTTGGAGATGGTTCTTTGTGGGCCTGCAGAAAGAGTCCAGAATTTCTGGCAGGCCCGTACAGCTCTGAAATCCCTAGCATATTCCGGACAGCTATCATTGGGGTTAGCTGGGCTTAATGCATTGTTGTTGCTCTTGGAGCTCTTTCGGAAAAAACTGAAAATAGATGTTTGTAGCGTGCTAGGAAGGAAGAAGTATCCTTGCCAGCAACAGCACGATTCAGAACTCTTCTTGTTCTCCTCAATATCTTGTTGCCTCTTACCTTCATGTCTGCTATTGGTCCGTACTCGATCTGGAGCAGCAGAAATTTTCGGAGTCACCTTCTTCCCAGCCATGGTTTGTGCCAACTATTACCCAATATTACCCCAATAATGGAGAATCAAATGGAAAAGAAAATGGAAAATGAAATGGAAACCCTAGGTCCCTTTAAAGGGGTATTCTCAAGCTTGAGAGCCGCTTCATTGTCAAGATAATCCGTTTACGGCGATTGATCCCCATGTACAACTACTAATACTTTATTAACTACCCTATAATCCCAGTTTCCATTTCATTTCCATTTTCTTTTCCATTTGATTCTCCAGTATTGGGTAATATCCCTATACCCTATATACCCCTTTAAAGGGACCTAGGGTTTCCATTTTATTTTCCATTTTCTTTTCCATGTGATTCTCCATTATTGGGGTAATATTGGGTAATAGCTCAATACCTTTGGCATGCATCACAAAAGTCCTGAGATGGAGATAAGCATCGTCATTATTGCCAAGCTGGTTGTCCTTTGGGATCTTTTTCAGTTCCCCCTATCATTTTGTACAGAACCAGAATGGTAAATAGCTTTTTCTGGAGTTTAAAGGACAGCCCAGCAAGATCATCAAGAGCAGATCGCCGTTTGTTGTTTGCTAGACTGCGCATCCTGAGGGAGGTTCCAAAGAAAAAGCGTCCCTGTATGCCCCATTCAGGACCATAAATTGAAGTCATCTACCCCTAGTTTAAGTTTCCTTGAGAGGCGTTCAACACTCCAAGCAAGTATACGATAGTCCGCAGCCCAAGTTGGAGTATAAGTTGGAGTATGATGATCTTCTCCTTTTAGTTGTGGTGTTTCCTAGTAAAGAGGCTGGTCTTACATGTTCAACCACCACTACATGCATGTGTTGTTCCAGAAGCAGGTGTCCCCCCTGTATATCTTCAACATATTACGAGTCTCATTCTACTCAACATATTACAGCTCTCATTATACATGTTGTGCAAGAGACCCAAAGAGTAGCGCCCACCCCATTTTTGAATAGTACAATTCCAAATGCAGTTTTCTTTGAAACAAAACCCTTTGATGATTTGGAAGCTCCACAAAAGGGATGCCTTAGGAGGACCCCCCCCCCCCACCTTGTAATAGTGGTACAATAAGAAGATAAGAGGACCCAAATACAATCCCCATTAACCCTTATAGTCACTATTACTGGGTGGGGGGTCCACCTGAACCCTAAACCCTAAATAGTAGCTTCCATTTTCTTTTCCATTATCCTTATATATCCCCTATATATCCCCTATATAACCCTAAGGGATGCCAGGCAGTTGAGCTGCACCTTGGCTTCTTCACAGTCAAGGGCCCGGCAGTTTCCATGCACATGCATGGTATTAGAATTCGTAGAAGTATTAGTAGTTGTACCAGCAGTAGAACTGTAATTAGATAGTCATAGTCATGGTCATAGTAATGGTCGTGTGTTGGAGAGTGCAAGTAGCATGCTTCGGGTAGATTTTTATTTTCGTCATTTCGTGCGTAACAGCAGGATTACCCACTGCTTCCTGCGATGAGGTCAACCCTGAAGCTCGGACTGCGAATGCGCAGGTACCTTATCCAGCTACATGGCTGCATTGGCGATGACTTGAAATGCCCTTGCCCTGTCCCGAAACTCGTGCTGCAGTGGCTGGGAACCTTTCTACACAAGACAGACGTCGGAGGTAGTACGGCTCGCTCCCTGAATGACATCTGCCCCGAAGCTACATAGCACGACTGCGTCGCTACTGCTTTCAGTATGCATGTTTCCATGCCTTGTGAAAGTAAAAACCTGCTGCGCATCAGAGCTTCGCATTTCTGCTCGCAGCACGTCAGCAGACCTCTTCTTGAAAGCAGTCAGATGGTGCTTCGCAGCTGATCAACACAGCGGTGTCTGTTCCCTCCGCTTCCTCTGGGGATCGGGGAGTCGATGTTCTGGATACAGGCGCTACTACAGTGAGATATCCTTATTTCCAAGCAGAGCAGAGAGCTTTATCCTGCCAAGGTCTTCATCTGCTCGAAAGGTCGTGCTTGCCTGAGCTTTTCTAGCTTTGTTAGTGTGGCTAGCTTTAAGAGCATTGGTTGTGCCATTCCAAATGCAACAGCCATTCATGGGCAGCAGAAGAGTTTCTCAAAACTGAGGGTTCCTGATGACGCCAGACAGACACAAGGATTTGACTGGAACCAGAGCCCCCCGAAAAGAACCGGAGTGGTGAGAAACTTCCACATCAGGGGCCTCCACCGCGTTGCTGGAGTGGCGTGCGACGCACTGCCTGGGCCAGATGCCGCTTGGGCCTGATTCTGGCCGGAGACTCTCTAGGTTCTGTAGTCGAAAGGAGGAATTGTGAGGCAGGATATTATCTTCCCTTTTCTCTGCACAAGATACTTCAGCTCCGGCAGCGTTGAATGGCAACAGTCCAGAGGTGTCTACACCAGCTCCTGCTGCTAGAGCACATTCAAGGGGGGTCCAGTCAAAATCATTTGCTGCAAGGCAGACGCCTGGAATCTGGAGGTCTATGCAAGTCTTGAATCACAACCTGTATATGTTGGGTACAGCATTCCTGTAGACTGCTGCGATTGCATTTCCTAAGCTCTTGTAGATGGCTGCAGAAGTCTGGATCCCGAGCTGAAGTCACTGGATGCTGAGGTCCACCGACACAGGCCTTGCTGTCAAGTCATTTTGGTTCAGCTATAGACGCGCATGCAGCACCTGTATGCTAGACAAATCAAGCGAAGATGCATTACTTGCAGCTCTGTCTTCTATTTTCAGCATCTGCCAGCCGTGTTCGACCAGCGTTCGTTCTTGACGCCCGCCGCCGTATTTAGGGCCATCTCACGAGACACTGATTGGTGGAAAGCCACATCCCGCTGGCGGGTTACGCGTGATTGAGCCTTTCGGCAAGAATTCTGGTGTTTCTCCGCTAGAGCTCTGTGTGGTGGATTTGTTCACGCGAGCTTCTTTCAGAAAATGAAGAGAGCTCATCATGAGCCCCTCGTCAAGGGGTGGTTTGCTAAGTCTGTTCGAGGTGTGTTAGGTCGACACCCTCCATTGCTATGATTACTCCATTTTCACCACTTGTCAGAGGAATTGCCACAGGTATCATGCCATTGCTTATGAGAGTGGCAAGTATGTTATATTGTTTCATCGGTATGCGACTTTATTTTCCTCACAGCATCATGCATCTTTAGTTTTCCTCAGAGCACTCACTGAGGAGTCAGCCATGGACAAGTACCGAAAGGTGATGAAGCCCAAGGTGCAGTTGCTGATGCAGATTGGTGTCTTCTCAATCCCGCCTCCCTCTGTTGTGAATACGTATTTCCAGCAGGCATTTTTGTATTACAGGGGCAGGGTTTTATGATGTTCAGGTTGTATGACTGGGCACGAAAGGAAGGGATCTCTGCCTTTCCCTGATTTGTGAATGGAGGGAGGTGGATGGACTCGTACGCAAGCTCACCTGCCGGAAGGAGGACATCCAGAAGACTGACGAGGAGATCCGCGTGACTGCTGCTGGCAGTGTGTCTGTGCTCCCGGCTGTGTTTCAGCTTCCGAGACAACTCTCCAGAGCCAAATGAGGGGGTTGTTGTGTTTGGTCTCTGCCTGGCCTGATTCCAGGGGGAATATTAGGGTTATATTGGGATTATGTAGGGATAATGGAAAATTGGATGGAACTTACTTACTATTTAGGTACTATTTAGGCAGAGCAGTCATTTCTGTGCCTAGACTGCGAGCTTGACAGGCGTACGTGTCACGTGCGGCCACCGTTTTCAATGAGCTCCAGAAGCCCTTTGTGTCATGCTCAGAGGGTAGAAGTGCAGTTTAGGGTTTAGGGTTTAGGGTTCAGGGTTTAGGGTTTAGGGTTCAGGGTTTAGGGTTTAGGGTTTAGGGTTGGATCCACGGCCTGTCTAGGAAACTGGTGCAAGACTATGTTTCCTTTGTACACCTTATTCATTTGCTGCACAAACACACCACATGTCTATTCTCGTTCTCTAGGCCCCTGTGGCTCTTGTAGTGTTTGTACATGTACTACCATCTTCTCATGGCCATTCGAATTTTCAAGTTATAGAGTGCTTACAGAAACCCTACAACTTCCGCAGAAGCATGAAAATCCAACAAAATCCCCTAAATCCTAGATGGATCCATATAGAATCCAATAGTTTCCAGATGGACCCCATAGAACCCTCAAATCTATAACCCTAAACCCTGACCCTAAACACCAAACCCCAAACCCTAAACCCCAAACCCTAAACCCTAACCCCATGTCCTGAGGTGATTGTTCAGGCCACCGGCAATGCCTTGACCAAAGCAGTGACCGCTGCAGAGGCCGTGCTTTGAACTAGGTGATTTTTAATTAGAGTTTAGGGTTTAGGGGAGGTGATTTTTAAATTAGTTGCCTCCCTCAAGTAAGAACTTGCCACCCCTTGAGTAACAAGTATTTCCCTTCTAACATATGGTGGGCGGGGGGAGGTTTCATCGTTAATGGGATGAGAGTATAAAAGCCCAATAAGGAAGATTTAGATATAGTAGTTTATTTTATCACAAGACAAGAAGGGTCATTGTTGAATGCACTTTTTAAGGCTCGGTATTAGCCCAATAAGGCAGATTAAACTACAATAGTGTGTTCGTAGCCCAGAAGGGTCATTGTTTGAACACATTACTTGAAGTTTATTTCTAGGGAAGATTGGCTATGGTAGCCTAGTTGCTGAATACCTCGAGTAATATTGTGCTATCAACCCAACAAGGAAGATTTTAAGCTGTAGAAGTAGAGTTGTATCCCAAGAAGGGCTACTGTTGAATACATTGTTTAAAGATTTCTTGTGAACCTCACTGTGTCCAAAGAAGGAGCCAGCCCTGGGAGCGTTTAGGGTTATTGTTTGAGCTGTTAGGATAATCCCTAAAACCCATGTAAGCCCAGTTTCCATTTCATTTTCAATTTTCTTTTCGCTTTGATTATCCATTAGTTGGAGGTTCTTTGGATCTGAGGGCTTTTGGGAACTGTAGGATCTAGATTTGTCGGTCCAGGTTTTAGGGTCTAGATTTTTCGGGTGGGCTTGTCAAGCATGGCTGCCTGTTGGGGTTTCCTTTAAAATCGCAGCTATAACATGCTGGCCGGCCAGAAGAGGGCCGTTGATTTCGGTGCCTATCTAGTCTAAAGTGATCTGGGAAACTATCCTGTCATTTTCGACTAGTCTAGAGCACAATGTAGGAGTTCAAGCTGATGTTGCTCACGCAGGGTGTTTTGCTCAAGGTCCCTCATGTAATCCTAACAGGGTTCCCCAACCATAACCCTCCCCATATTCCCCTAGATGATCCCCGGTCCCCAAAGCATCCCATTGTGAGAAAACCTCCCATAGTTTGCTCTAAATTGCTGGGTTCCTTCAAGAAACAAGCTCTAGTTTGAATGACCAGGTCATCAAACGCCGTTTCAAGGGCCTGCACCAAATCACCGAGCTGAAAACAGCCTGCAAGCTCAGCATGGGCGGGTTCACCAAGGATGAAGGATCACTATCATATATTGGGGTTATATAG
>CAJNIZ010020979.1:0-52936 GCA_905231905.1 Symbiodinium pilosum
GCAGCACAACTGTAGTGCTGCAAGGAAGATAGTTGAGGGGGGCCAGGGAAACGTTACACTTCTTGTGCAATAACGGCTTTAGGGTGGGGATGCTCGAAGTAAATAATTATGAATATCACTGCCTTTGGACGATATCGCGATTCGTGCATGGACTGCATAGACTGTCATCATGTGTTGAGCTCGAGATAAGCAGCACAAACGGTGGCGACAAAGCTGCTCGCAATTGGATTCGACATGCCTCGACATGCCACTTCTGCGTGGAGTGTCCTCTGGACGCAGGATGCAGCCCCACGCGCATGCAAACGCAAACCTGTCGTTCTTTTTGGAGACTGGTGTTCGCCATCCTCGGAACTGTTGTTGCTTGCGGGCTTTCCAAGAAGAATGTGCTGTTTCAGCAGGAATCCTGAATTTGAGGGTAAACCTTCGAGGGCCTATCCATCTAGGACACCACCAAAGCTGTCAGTTGTCCTGGACGTAATTCGTTGGCTCGATCTGAAACCACAGTTGGCAATTTAGAGGACACCACTGGAGACATACGCATCCTGGCATTGCCCGACAGTGGGCCAAACATCAACAGCCTATCAATAACAACGATAGCAATAGTATGGGTAGTAATAGCAATGATAGTAGTAGTAATCATGACAATGATTGGCAATCATGTTATACTGCCTGCAGGGTCGTGCTGCAGTATTCTTAGATGCTGAAAGCCACACCCAAACATCCACCTTTCACCCACTCACCGATTCTCTCGAAAGCAGCTTTCAGATTTGGATGCAAGCCACTGCTCCATACCCTGCCATATTCTGTCACTGATCTGTCAACGACTGGTTCAACAAGGCTTGTGGTTTGTAGGCGTACGCGCTCAAGTTAGGGGATTTTGTCATGCGGATGCTAGTAGTCAATCTTGTTGTCCATCTTGTTAGGAAGTAGAGGGGTTGGCAGACGGTATCACAGAATGATTAGTGTGCTTAGCTACAAGAAGCTGGACGGGTAGTGGCTAAGCCTTACATGAGCGAGCCTACAGCAAGGAGTCAAGCGTTTGCAAGCAGCAGCCGCCAAATAAATCTCAAACAGTCAAACCGGTAACCCCCACTGCATTGGACCGATCGATGGATCGCCCTTCCTCCCATGGGGTTCCCAAAATGTGGAGGTCTCCTACAGCATTATTGTAGCGTGTGTATGACAACACGGTTTACCCTTTATGGGCTTTGCGAAGTCCAGGATGAGCTTGAAAAACATGTTCAGGAGCCGGCCCTATTGAAGTCGATAATCTTTTTTGGCCCACGTTTGTTCCAGGACCCCAAGCCATAAATGCTCTAATCAAAGCACGTATCTACCTGGCTAGCTAAGCCTGTCCGCTGTTTGATGAAGGAGCTCTACCCTAGGCCCCGAATCCGTACCGCAAAGCCCACAGCGGCCAGCTTGTTGACCAACTTCCCTCACCTGGTCTTGTTTGGAGTAGACAACCATTCACCTAACCTGTTAGTCAGTCCATGGGCCATGGAATCTTTGGGGGTTTTAAGTTGCTTTGCAATTCTTGGAGCTGGCAGATCTTTGCTGCACTTTTGGTGCTACATTCTACGCTGGTCATGTGTTTAAAGGGAAGCTGCCAGTGTCATATTGGGTTTGCAAGCTTTTGCTGGGTAAATTTATGACATCACGTGACCTTCACGAGCGCCTGTGTGTGACCAATGGCTGTTTCACGGGAGTATGGACCCCAAACCGAGACTCACTTGCTTCGACCAAAGATCGCTCTGCCCTCTCCACCTAGGATTTCGGAGAACAGGTGTGCTGGCTTACAATTCGTGAAGGTCTAGCTTAGGAAAGCGTTCAAGTTAAGACCAGGGCATTGCGCATAAATGAATTCTATAGCCTCTTGCTGCATATGACACTCACTTGTCTCGCGAATCTGGTGAGGATCCCCTTTTATTGACTCTGGTAGTAACACCCCAAGCTTGAACGTCAAGCCCTCAGAGGATAAGAAGACCTAGTCATGGTCGGTAGTTGCGTTTGGGCTTATGGCCGTACTAGCAGTGTCCTTGTCTTGCTTCCTGTAAGGTTGATTTGAGGCATTACGCACCTTTTCTTGAACAAGAAGACTTGGTACACCCAGCACTCATCCTGATTTCCCACGCTCCTCAAAAACCTTCAAACTTCGGCCATAGACACCCTACACCCCAAACCCCCAAGGTTTAAGGGTCTTTTGGGTTTCACCCAGGACCCCTAAGCCCCAAGCTGTGGTACAGTTAGGCATGAGGGTGAGTTGTTGGGGCAACTCTGAAGCCTCTTGGCCTCTTGGAGTCCCTATATGGGGGTTCCCCAAAATTAGGGGTACCTTTTTGGGGGTCCCTATAATAAGGACTATAGTATAGTGGGGTCTATATTGGGGTACCCTAATTTTGGGAAACTACCATATATAGCTAGGACCCCTAGGGCCCCCTTCCAAGAAACATCAGCCACTCCAACCTACCATAGGAGCCCATGGCCAGCCTTAGCCTAAGGTACTGGTGCTGGGGGGATTGATCTCTTTAATTATCCTGACAAATACCCCTACTATGCTGCCTGTATTGGCTCCCCCGCTCCCCTTGAAGCAAAGGTAAGCTAATCTGCAGGAGATGATGCCGGAGGCCCTGATGGCCTTTGTGAGTCGTCCTTTGGCATGTCTCTTCAATCCGCCGTGCACTCAGAGAGTACCCCGGGATATGGGCTTAGGAGGGTTTTTTAGAATTTGGGTTAAGGATTCAGGGCTCCATTCCATATGTAAGAATGTGTACGCTGCTTTAAAGTAACAGTAGGACCAGTAGGACTTCTTGAAGCTTATGTGAAACTAGGTTATGTAATGCATGAGGAGGCCCTCCACACCTTCTAGGATGCAGCAGTTCCCGCATGGACCGGCTCGGGTAGGTTTAGGGAGCCCCTCGATGAAAGGAAAGTATCTGCTTTGCATTTGGACCTTTATGATGGTGTTGGTTGAAGACGGAACTGCGGCATCATTCTTGCAAAGACGCGCTAGGCCTACTCAAGCTGGAAGCTCTTTGTAGGTCTATCCCGGAGTGTCCAGGTATTCAATAAACCCTGAACCCTATGAGCCTTAAACCTTGAACTCTAAGCACTACAAACCCTATAGACCCTATATCATAGACCTTAAATTAACCCTAAACCTGAAATCACCCTAAACCTGAAATCCTGAATCCTAAACCTTAACCCATAGATCCTAAACCCGACCTTAGGCCATAAACCCTGAACCCTAAACCCTAAGCCTTAACCCCTAAGTCCTAAACCCTGACCTTTGACCCTAAACCCTGAATCCTAAACCCTAAACCTTAAGCCCTAAACTCTACACCCTAAACCTTAAACCCTAAAGCCTAAACCCTGAACCCCAAACCCTACCCAATCATCGGAGTTGCTGGCTTGTCTGACGCCTACGAGTGGGGCCTGGACTCTGCATGAGCAATGCCAGGGCCAGACCCAAACCTGTCAAAACCACTATGTTATCAATATTTTGATTGTTGTTATTGCCACTATTTTAGCTACTATTACTATTGTTGATTTTGGTTACTACTGGTCTTCTTATTATTCGTATATTCTCATTCTTATTACGCATATTATTGCTGGGATGACAGCGCTGCAGGCGACGGCTTTGCAGCAACACAGACCTGACAGGAGAATCTGAGCCAAAGTCTAAACTCCTTACAGGGGCATTATATAGGCGAGTTTTATCGGGGTTGTCAAGGGGGGACACTAGGAGTTCAGACGATAAAGCTCACACAGCCATTTGATGGAACTTCCACGTTGGGCAAACATAGACGTGCCTCTCTGAAAGCTTCTGCACAGCGGCCGTTGCCGCTTCACCTAAGCCTAAACGCCAGGCGTAAGCCTTAAACTGCGGGATGATGACCTACTTACCACCTGCCTTCGGCTGGTCGCTCTTCTTGAGGAAGCTCTATGATGTTCGTTGATGCTACATAATACTAGCATGGCCTTACAATCGTAAACTGGCATAATTTCCAGAGTCTAGGTCAGGTAGTTGGATCATACAGGGTTTTCGTATCAACGGAAGGACCATATCTTGGAGATTCCAAACTGGGGCGTTGATTTTCGACAAGTACTGTAGAAGAATGTTCACTGTGCTTTTGCTTCTCAAAAAGATTAGCTTCTTTGGAATGTCATGTAGCCTTGTTTAGACGGACGTTGGTCTACATACATCCCTTTTGCGGGTTCCATGTTACTCTGGGGGACTGTACTCATTACAGGCTCACTCATCCAGTAGTGCTCACCTTCTGGGGTACTATCTAGCCAGTGGGGAAGAGGATCCATAGAATCAGCCCTGAATTATATGATCCACAAATATATATATATATACACACATAAACAGACCCGATTTTGATACGCAAATTCCGGTTCAGTTCGCCACTCCCCTCCTAAAACGTCAGGAAGGCTATACAAAGCGTTGGCCCCTGGCATGGTATTCCCCCAGTTCGCTTAGGGTACTAGGGTACTAGGGTTCAGGGTTTAGGGTTTAGGGTTCAGGGTCAGGGTTTAGGGTTTAGGATTAGGGTCAGGGTTTAGGGTTCAGGGTACTAGGTAGCTCATACTTAGAATTGTAGAAAGTACAAAGCATACACCATACAGTTTGTCTTGCGAAGTGCTGAACCCCAAGCCACCAAACCTCTAAAACCCTAAATTGCAAATTGTACACCCGAAGCCCTTTAGTCAAGCGCCACTTCACACCCAGACCTCCTAAACTGGTCTAGGGATCCTCGAGCACACCTACATTGCTTAAAGTTTTTACTACTGGCAGCAGTCCTTCCTAAGTGCCGAAGTTCCCAAACATCACGACCCAAACCTAAACCCCGTGTCCAAATCCATGAGCCTTACCATCGGAACCTTTGTTTAGCCCTTTTTGACAGTAGTCTTCGTAAGTCCCTATGGAGGTTCAATGTTGGTTTGGGGAGGGTAAGCCCTAAACCCATACCCTATACATGCCTGCTTTGCATTTCATTTTCCACTTTCCATTCGATCTCCATTATTCGAGGTAATATCTTTCAACCCTATACATATAGTTATAGATATTTACACACCTCCATAACCCCTTTAAGGGGGCCTAGGGGTTTCATGTCATAAGCCCTAAGCTCTAAACCCTATGTCCTAAACCCTAAACCCTAAATATCCCAAGGATCCTTCCTCACATACATCATCTACACCCACGGGCACTAGAAGCAGCAAGGCCGCAGGTGAGAAAGATCTGGTCTGTGCAGGGTAACGCGTAAATTGGATTTCAAGGTTAACCCTGGGGCTCTAACTCTATAAATGATACCTACATTGGGCCCCAATCCCCATAAATAGCACCTATATGGAGCCTCAGGGTAAGGGTTTAGAGAGTGGATTCTAGGGTGTGGCGGTTTGGCTTTCGGAGTGTTATATAGACGGGGGAGACCAACTTTCTTGGAGAAAGGAGAAAGAGACAGAGGGAGAACTATTTGCTCAAGTCTCGGGAACTGGGGGAACCCGTTGCTACCGCGACGGGGGACGGGGTTTTCGTAGCCGGCCCATTGCCGGGGCACAAGGTCAACCCAACCAGAAGCAGTCTCAGGGAGCTGACCTGGGTTGTTTTGAAACAGGGGCGGAAATTAGAGCATGTTTCTCACATGATGTCAAAAAGCCATTTAAAGGCAATGGAACCTCGAGGGAGTTCCCTTAGGACAACGAGGACATCTGAGGGGTCGAGGTAGGAATGGTAGGAAGGTAGGTGTGCCTCTTCCAAGGTAAGGTCAGTTAGTGTGAAGGCACGGTAGGACAATGGGAGGTGTTATATTCAGCATTTAGGGCGTATGACTTTGGGCTCTAAGTCTGAACATGTGCACAGATTGCAATGGCAATGGCGCAAGCGCTTCGGGCAATGCAGGCCCCGACTCGCAAAGAGAAGGCCCCTGTGAAGTCCTTCGAGCCGCGAGTTGAGCCGCCAGTACGGCAACGAGGAGGTGAGACGGGCCTCGCGCGTCTGACGACCCGGGGCATGAGAATGCGGTCGAGAAGCGTGCCCGCCAGAAAGAACTAGGTAGAGGACTTGTCTGTTAGATGCGACTCAATTTTGAGCAATGAGCACCTCCATAGCATGCCAGTTCCACATTCACCGGTACCAAATGCTTGGGGAGGCAGATAATGTGGGACAAGCCAACTCTTAGAGAGCAAAATGACCTCTTCGGTTCATGTGGCGCGGTCAGCCCAGAGAGACGTCAATGTTCGCATATACGTACGGGTGGCTAGTAAGGAATAAGGGAAAATAATCCCTATAATATCCCCATATAATGTATTCCCATATTCCCGACTATCACGCAGTAAGTACACTTGCATAAACCATGCCAATATCGTGTCCACCCTTATGAGCGGCCTGGCCACCATACCCCTGTGCATGAAAGGTTGTTTATGATTCCAAAACATCCGCGAATCAAGTCTGGCTCTGAGCGGACAAGCCTACCCTTCCCCTGGGGATCCACTTATATGATTACTGGCTGCCAGGGCCCACTTTCACCTTCTCCAGCTGCCGGGAGCTGGGGCCTGGCTGCATGCTCCTCCCAGCGAAGCTCTTGGCCTGCATGTCGTCCCTCGACTCTTCCGTGTGATGGTCCAGCTTCGCTTGCGCCTGCCAGTCATGCCAGCCGACATCGCCTGCCCTCTTTTTGATGGGGTGGCCGACCGTTTCGGCGACCACTCTCGGTGCTGCCCTTGCGGAGGGGATCGGGTCAAAAGGCACAATCGCCTCCGCTCCATTGTCGCACCGTCGAAGTCGAGAAGCCTGGCCTTTTGCCCCTTCGACCGGATGAGGATGGGGTTGACGCCTGCGGGCGTGGGTCAGGCAGGCGAAGGCCGGCTGATGTCTGGATTGCGCAATGGGGCCTGTATGGGCCAGCTGCCTTCGACATCGCCGTCACCTCTGGGCTGCGATCAGGAACGGCGCTGCTGGAGTCCGCCCGCTCTGGGACTGCAGCAACTGAGGCCTACGAGGCCCGCAAACGCACCCACCTTCAAACCGAGCAGCTCTGTGTGGCTGAAGGCCTGCAATTTTTCCCCCTAGTTGCCGAGGCTTGCAGCGGCGGGTGAGGGCCCCACCGCAGCCGACACTTGGCGCGCCCTTGGGGGGCTCATAGCCGCCAGGACAGAGGACACCCCTGGCGCTGAGACTGACCGTCTCCTGCAAAGCCTGGCAATCGCACTCCAACGCGAGAATGCCCGGGCAGTCCTGCGGCGGCTGTCCTCAGGGCTTGAAGACCATGCCGTGCTTGCTGAGCCCTAGCGGCGTGCCGCCTCTCATCACACACTGCTTCACTGTGCATTCCTTTCCTTGGCCTCCGCTCTTTCCCTGCCCTGTCACCTGGCCTGCGATGAGTCATGCCGCAGTCGCACCGCTCGCTGCCAAGAGCTGTAGTGTACATACGTGTGAGGTGTCTGAGGCCCCTGTAGAGAAGACAGTGAAGGCCGTACCGGATTAGCTGTACATGTGTTTGCAGGGCCCGTTACAAGACTGTATATGTACCGGAGCCACCTGCTGTTTTGAGCCCCCAGTCGTTTCACTTGAATCAGCTCTAACAGGCATCCCAGTGTCAGTTACCTTCTCCGTTTCTCTTTCATCTCATTCTTCACTGCCTACTTTGGGCCCGAGGGCCTGTAAATACCGTATTACCCACAGGGGCTTATTTGGATCCCTAGGCTTCCTTCTAAGATTCTAAGATTTTTTTCCGTAGACAGTGTCATCTCGTGAGCTCATCGTTGACTACCCCTCAGGGCCAGGCTTTTTGTTAAGTAGCCTGTGGGCCAGCATGTAAGGACAGCGCTTCACTTCATCAAACATACAAACCGGGAACCCCTGCCCCGCATGCTGTAGTGATCACCTCACACGCCATAGATAGAGTTCTAATTGCTTTCTAAAAGTCAAAAAGAATCAGATTCTACTTCGGAGTCCATGATTCTTTCTAGGAGGCCTAGGGTACCGTCCTGTCGATCTCCAGCACTGCTCCGGGCACATGTTAGCCCCTTTTCAACGGGACAAGGTGAACCAGCAGACCTTCTAAAACCTTTTCAGCACCTCCAAACATGTATAAGACCATCAATGTACCCACGGTAAAAAATCGAGCTGAGCTTGCAGCCTACAGAACTCTTGGTTCCGCGGGTGGAGTTTCGTTTCTCAAGCGAGGTGCACATTCAGGCTGAGACATACGGTTGACCAGCAACATCTTGCATGACCCCAAGTACAGTGTACCACCGTTATGATGGTGATGTCTCAGTATACGGGGTCATGGAGGATGTTGTCCATCAACAGCATGTACACAATGAGGCGTCACTGTCTAAATAGATGATGAAGTAACTTTCTCTCAAAATGGTAACCCCGCATTGTGCACCACCTCCTTGCTCTTAATGTAAGGTGCTCTAGGTCAGACGACCAACTTCGGACACTGAAGCCCGAACATTTGCCAATGCGCACTGTAGAACGGGGCATCAAATGCGAGAAAAAGAAATGCAATGCCATGGGATTTGGGATCGTACACACGCGCCTGTGGGATGTTTAGCTGAAACTTTACTTGCCATGGTATCTCTACAGATCTCCTGTGGAGATTTACTACAGAGCCCCATACAGTTGCAATACAAGGCACCGAACCTTGAATGCCCTAAGAACTCTACATTCCCCCTCGCGCAGCTCCTGAACAACCCAAACTCAGTAAGCGAGAAACATAAACAAAACTTCCTTTGGTCTTGGTAAAGCTGCACGGCACCATACCTCAAGCATACCTGAAAGCTTACTGGGAGTTTTTCAGAATTATCCCCCGAGAACACCTTAACAGGATCTATTCCGATTTCAGAGACAGCCACTAGAACAGCCCTAAATTCTATGCCTTGAAATATCCTAAGTCCTAGATCCTCTGCCCTAAGACCTAGCCCCACATCTTACGTCTCAAACATGGACCCCTGGAGCTCCTCAAGCAGCAAAATTCAGGCTTGCGATGGAACAGCGGGCCTGTCCAGAGGTCCATGTCTCAAGGCGTGCTTTGCATGGCTTGGGCTTTTGACTTTGGGAAATGGAAAACGGATCGGATACCACTTTCGGGTTTAGGGTTTAGTATAAGGACAATGGAAAAGGAAATGGAAACTACTATTACTACTTATAGAGGGGTTACATAGGGTTTCAACTGTTTGGGGTGTCATTAGGGTTGCTGGCGAAAAGGCCTAGAATTCGGGTTGGAGCTGTGAGCTTGTAAGGCCCTTACCCCAAGAATCCCTGTGTACCTTTCTAAATGTTGGGGCGTCCTGACAGTGATTGGCAGAATCAGCCCAAAAGAGATCCAGACTTTTGAGAACCTCTGCCCAGAGCCACTGCAATTCTTCGCTCAATAGGCCCAGCTGGGCTTGAAGGAATTTGTCAAGCCCTACACCGTTCAGAGACCCTTGCGACGAAGCCGATGGGACAATGGTATACATTAAGATTTGGGATACACTTCACGGTTACGTGCCTGGTCAGGGTATGCTGAAAGCAGGTTGTAGGGAGTTTTAGGAGGCGCTGTATAACCAATGTTTGACTGCACGTATCCTTACATGAGCTCTGTAGTTTAGTATCTCTCCTCCGGCAGTTGGTCCTAAGTGAGGTTATGCTGAAAACAGCTGAGACTGTTAAGCCGAGAAGGATGAGGTTGTCCTTTTTCTGAGTGTTTCTGGCTGTGCTTGGAGTAGGTATCTAATGGGTTCAGGTTTCCGGATTGAATAATTAGCTCGTACTGCGTGAGGATAGGGGTTCAGATTGGCGAGTTGAAGGTTCGAAGCAGGGGCAACCGCAACAGATTCTTGATGGAAGAAATCGTGCACCTGTCGGGAAACAAATCGTCGGAAAATTCAGCCTGTTTGTTCAAGCAGCCTTCCAACGAAGCTCCTGCGGAGATGATGCAATCTTAGCCCTGAAGGCCCTGAAGGATTTAGAGTTTAGGATGTAGGGACAAAGGTCACCATTTGGGACTCGCAATTTGGGGTGGCTAAGGGTTTACTGCAATTTTAGGATTTAGGTTTCGGGATGCAAGGATCTTGCTTTCTAAGCCCCGATCCCAGGCCCTAGTGGTAGAACAAGGCATGATGGGGCGTGATGGTGAGGGTAGATACGCTAAACGGACGTGTAATCAATCTGCCATTTCGCAGACTGGGCAGGGCAAGCCAAGTTTCACTACATCTGCAACGCAGCTTGGCATCGAAGGTTTGAGATTTATCCTGGGCAAGCGAGTTCAAGTTGTGTGGATTCAGAATTTGGATTTTGGGGTTCCCATAGTCTTAGGCATGGCTTCGCGTGGGCATAGACTTCTCACAAATTCTCTTCTTTGTTGTTCGTAGCGTGCGCTACTTACTTACTGCCATGTAGAGTGAGAAAAGCGCTGAAAAGAGTTTAGGTTCCATTCTAAGAAGGATTGAAGGCAATCAAATCGCAAGCACATTTGCTCTTCACCGCAAAAGGGCTCCATACAAACAGCGATTCTCTAGCGAAGGGGCTCTATGGGGTTCCCTGTGAGTTTTGGTTGCGGTATCCGTTCGAGCGCGGGCTCTTCTCTAAAAAACGCGTGCGTGCCTAGATGATCCATACCCCCAAAATATTGCCATTATAGGCCTTTGACATCGAAATGATAAGGGCGCAGGCCACTGTCGCCTGGCCAGCCGCTTTCCCTGTTGAGTCCACTACGCCCGCTGCGAAGGCTGCACTGCTGTGCCAGAGTGTCCTGCATGCGCGTTGCGGCGCTCGATGCGCCAATTGCTTCTTGCCAACTGCTCCCCCTGTATGCAGCGGAGCGCCAAGCGCGGCTTGCTGCGCCGGTACCTACCTTTCCAAGCACATCGCCAAACCTCCCTCAAACCAGGGGGGACCGGCTCCATAGAAATCTTCAGGATGAACATGCGCATAATATGCTAATCTCTTCTTCGCCGAGGCAATATAAGCCTCCGGGCCTCCAAAAGATCCCAAGACGGTATCATCGGGCAAGTGAGGCAAATGTGGTTCTTTAGGGGTTTGCACTTTAGGTTTAGGGTTTAGGGTGTATGTAGCGTGCGTGGAAGTTCGCTGGGCCTGGGAGTGATTGGCATACTTGCAAACGTGGTCCGCGAAGGCAGTGGCTGTGCGTGTTTGCTTTGGCACGCTGGCTGCACCCAAAACTGCCCACGACACGTAAATTCTTAAGCCTGCAGCTTGAATCTCCAAACCTGTGCATCCTTAATCTATCCCAGGACCCGTTGTGAAAACCGTCCAGCTACACACTTCGCATCTTCTGCGAGGGCAGCATTTCATTCAGCAGGCTGGCCATATGGGATTTCCCAAATTCATCATACTACGGGTCCCTATAGTGGGGTTCCGCAATATGGGTCCGTGTACAAATATCCCCCGGCCCTTTTGGGCACAGTACTGTAGGACAAGCCCCATGCGCTGTACTCCATCCAGGAGGGTTCTTTGCAGGCCGAATAGGGCATAATGGTGCAAGTACCCTAATGATATGTGCTAAGGCTCCGAAATTGCTTCAAAGTATGTACAACATGGATGCACTGATCCCTGTCCATTTATAATGGTCACCAACAGTTTCCGGGAGGTCAGCTGCCATGATGCGTGAAGATGCGCTTTCCATCTTGGCATGAAATTCAATGTAGGGGTCAAAAAAATGAGAATGTGGCTTTGGCATCCATCGCATACGACCATGTTTCCTTAGGGGATGCTCTTAGCAACTACTGATGCCTCTACGTTAATTTCCTGCTGGTTGTCAGAGTGCATAAGCAGGAAGCTGACAACACGATCTTGCCCAGAACGAAGAAGGCCTAACAAGCCCTGCAAGACCCCGTGCAATCACTCCACCTCAATCCCTTAGCTGTGGTTTTACTTCATCAGCTTACATGGTCGAAAGTCAGGGTTGTTGTCCGTTTTGGTTCATAGTATAATACGGCCACTATGTTTTCGGGCCACCCAAAGAGGGATCATCATTTTGGCAGCCCCCTTCACCTGGCTTCACAGCGGCACTATTTTGAAGGACTCCCCGCCGTCCCACGGGGTATATCCTAAACTCCAAGCCTTTGTACCATGGGCCAGGACCTGATAGGAACCCATCTTCAACACGTGCGAGCTGATCACTCCCCCTAATTGGCAAGCTAAACGTTCGCATGTCTTGAAACTGAATTGTGGCCAACCCCTCTATAGCAATAGCTCCTTAATATTAATCTATAGTGTCTCAATATAGCTACGACTATGGTACCCACTGCTGGGAGGGGGATTGACCCTACTTCTACCAGACCCCGGGAGACCCTACACAAGACCCCTTTGTAAACCTCGGTTGCCTAAGCGTATGCTGTTTTGAGACATTTTCCTGGAAGAAGTAGTTTTCCCATTTAATGGGACCCCAATAAGCTATAATCCTTATTATAGTGGGGAACCCTAATACGGTACCCCTAATTTAGGACCCCCCCAAACGGGGAAGCGGAAGGTCTGATAGTATTTCAGGGCATGGATCCATCGGCCTTTAGGATCCAGATGACTGCAGAACAGAATCAGAAGGTCCAACGAAAAGGATGGTTTAGGGTTAGAGGGTTTAGGGCTCAACACTTTTCAGGGCCTGATCATGTCCTCATCCTCCCTTAAACCCTCAGGGAGGATAGCAGCTATACGCCTATATCTAAGCATTCTTCATGTATAGTCCACATTAAGTACATAGAATATGGCTTCGGGTACATTTTGACAAGATCCCCACGTAACCCACATTCTATCTACTTAAGGGGGACCCTAAACCCCAAACCCTAAACCCTAAATAGTAGTTTCCATGTTCTTTTCCATTATCTCAATATAACCCGAATATATTCTATCTACTTAAAGGGGGCTATACTTTGAGGAAGCCCTTGTCTTTGGCCTTTCCCTCCTGTTCGCAGCTTGGGATGTGTGTTTCGGAGGCTACAGGGAATCGAGGGTTCAAGGAGAGTAGGTCCCTTTGAGGGGTTCTTAGAACAGGACCATACTGAATTTACCCCATGCCCGAAACTCTAAGTCCTAAACCCAAGTCCTGTAAGTTGACACATAAGCTTGTATAGTAACCCCTCCCTCAGACCTTAGTCAAGCCTCGATGTTCTTCAACATGTGGAATAGGAAGGATAACATAAAACGATGAGAAGAAACAGCGATGGCCCCAAATTCAGCATGGAACACAGGCATGGAAGGTTTATACAGCTCCACATTGCCTTAGCGCATGCTGAAACTTTCTTGCAGAGGTGCGTTCGCGGTTTGGAGCGGAGTAGTTTTATCAATTTGCATACGTTCCGACTCCTCCGACGTGGCCACCCGGCGTAGTGTTGGGATTATAGGGGTTACATAGGGATAATGGAAAAGATAATGGAAACTACTATAGTCTATTGGGGGTTATATTGGGATAATGGAAAACAGAATGGAAACTATTATAGTCTAATAGGGTATATCTTGGTTGTGTAGGGATAATGGAAAAGAACATAGAAACTACTATAGTATAGTATGGTTATATAGGGATAGTGGAAAAGAACATGGAAACTACTTTCTATAATAGGGTATATATTGGGGTTGCATAACCCAGTTTCCATTTTATTTTTCCATGTTCTTTTCCATTTGATTCTCCATTATTGGGGTTACCCCTAAACCCTAAACCCTATATCACCCCTATATATTTTGGGATATATATATATAGATTGGGGTTACCCCTAAACCCTAAATTTGGTTTTAGTTTTCGGGCTTCAGTTCTGGGGAGCCTCAGGTTGGTGTTGGTTTGGGGTTTAGAGCTTTGGGCTCTTTGCGGGGTCCCTATAGTAGGGCGTAGGGTTTAGGGGTTTAGGGTTTAGGGTTTAGACCCTTGGCCCGAAACAACCCTCGCACAACCCTAAACGCTCAGTGTCAAGCTTCAAGTTGAAATTGAAGATGTGAAGGGTGCAGAGTGTTGGGATCCTTCCGAAAGCTTCCGCAGCATAAGAGGACAGGCGTTATCCCAATAGTGGTCAGCAGGGAGTGAGGGATTTGAAAGGCAAATGAGATCTACCATGAAAGACTTGATTTAAGATTTGGTGTTGGGTTTGTTGTTTTGTAGGTATGCGAGGGAATCGATTGTAGGGATGATGTTTGGGGGGTTGCATACCGATTAGTATAGGTGGTCCACTCCTCCAGATCCTGCTAGCCACCAGTACCTGATGACAAAGCCCTCAGAACCCGAATGTCTTTTCGGTGAAGCCCCTAATCTGCCTGAAGACCCAAACCTTTGAGACTCCTAGAGTCCTAGAGCTCCAAACTCCAACCCAAGCATGTCCCATGATCAACCCACTACGGAACATCAAAAAGTTCCATTCATGACCAGATAATTATGTACCATGGACAGGGAATGTTATTGAAGGGAGGCACGATTCAATGAGGAAAGGAGTTCTAGATAAGTTGAAACGAACGGGTGCTTCTGCAGCCTCGAACAAGCGGTGTCAGATTAAACGGATTTGTTTGGAGGGACCTTGGAGTTGGATGCTAGGTCCTAGCTTATATCCCTGTATAGTAGCTGATTATCAACCCATTGTAGCCAGTTCCCTGAACCATTAGTAACCCTAGAGGTCCCACAGCCCTAAGCCCCAGTACCGAAATCCAATAGGGCTTCGGTAAACCAACTTAACCCTAAACCTTAAACCCTGAACATTTTCGGATTCGGAATCCCTACGTCCAAGGCTCAAGGTGTCATGCCCTGACTGGTTCTTGAGGAAGAGTGGTGGAGTGAACCCCACAACATTTATCAGCGGTTCAGGGTTTAGGGTTGGGATCCCCGAATTTCGAGGTTTTTTGCGTGTCCCCGTAGCAGAGATCATAGTATATCGGATCTCATATATTCCATTAGCAAGTTCACCTTCATCCCGAAGTTCTGACCCACGAGCCAACCTGAATGGGCTTTGTCTGAGCATGGTTCACCCCTTCAAAGCCCTGTGCCGTCCTCATACGGCAGTAAGATGTAGATTTTGATACAGGGCGGCCTTCAGGTCTGATATAAGTTGCAGACCCTCAGCCTGTTACCCCTCTTAAACATAAGCAAACATAGCAACAATCCTGAGTTCCTAGCCCTGCACAATCATCCTGCAGTGTGCGATCCCCACAGTCCGAGGCTCCACAGCGTTATCCCTCAATTATATTGGGTATAAACCAGTTTCCATTTCGTTTCCATTTGATTCTCCATTATTGGGGTTACCCCTAAACCCTAAACTTGGATTTCGGGATTCAGCCTCATTCCATAGCCTGAGCCATTACACCTCGAACCTTGAAACAACCCTCACCATTCATCACCGAAGCTCAAAGCCCAAACCTTAGGCCTATCTGCTCCAAGCGGCTTGCCGATATTCTAGCATGTTTTCTTTTCAGATTCCAGTTTTGTGTCAAATGGTGGCCCTGATGATCCGCGTGCTGCGCAGTACGGACCATTCTGTCCAAATAGCCTATGAGAGCATTTCTCGCTTAAGTGGTTTAACCGTTGACACTTCAGGATTGAATGATGGGTCTGGCGACCAACCCCCAACTGCATCTGCGAACTGCAGAGAGTTATAAGAAATTGGGAGACTTTTGGGATTCCCGAAATTACTGACTGCGGGATACGGGGGTCTACATTGAGTCCCTTATCCATCACAGATGGGCACCTGCAAACCCGATAAGTAAGATCGACATCAGTCCGAATGCCGCATGTGAAAAGGCATCATATGTGTACGTATACGGCGCACACGCGCACGCACACACATGTTTTACAGCCTCTTGATGTAGGTGTGTGTGTGTGTATGTATTAGACCCCTCGATGTATGTTATATATATATATACATACACATGTACGCGTTTACACACGTACTTATGCGTGTGTACATGTGTGTATATATATATATGATTATATCATCGCTACCTTGCCAGAAATATGAGCTGATCTACTGACTAACATACAATACAGTGCTAAACAACACAACACAACATGTACATACGTACATACATAGATACATAGATACATAGATACATAGATACATAGATACATACATACATACATACTTGCTTACATACATACTTACATAGATAGATACATAGATACACAGATACATAGATACATAGATGCATAGATACATACATACTTACATAGATAGATACATAGATACATAGATACATAGATACACAGATACATAGATACACAGATACATAGATACATAGATACATAGATACATAGGTACAAACATACATACATACATGCATGCATACATACATACATACATACATACCTGCATGAATACACCCGACTGGAGCCTTATATGCTGGGAACCGATTTGTTGAGGAGGTGACGCCTATGTAAAGTGTTAAGGATTGAGGTTTTCGGGCGGGTCAGGGTGTTTTGGGTGTAAAGGTTCAGGGGCTGGTTCAGGGTTCACCAGTTCGGGGATGTACTTCAAAGCATCTTGAGATGATGGGAAGCAGGCATGCAGAGTTGGAGGGATAAGGGTTTGCACTCTCCTTCATATGGTCTCTGAACCCTTAGCTCCAAACTCTCTGCATCCAAAATCCGCGTGATTCTTCCGTGGCGCTGGACACTAGGGGCCCTTGAAGGAGATTTTACTGGCCATGCAGGAGGGCCACCCGAAACTGAGGCTGTACTTGCCCAAAATGATCTCTACATAGTCCCTTAGAGAAGTAGCCCCAAAATCTCCCTAGCATCCCTTATATCCTGATCCTAAGGCTCCCTCTACCAATGGGGAGTGTCTAGAAATCTACCAGGCCCCGTGCCCCGTGAACCCCAAACACTCTCTCTCTCCCTCTCTCTCTCTCCCTCTCATCCCTCAAGCCCGCCAAAGCTTGAACATGGCCGTAAACACCAAACTCTATGTATAGTCCCCCTTAAGTAGATAGAATGTGAGTTTGGGTATATTATGATAAGATCCCCATATACCCCATATTCCATCTGCTTAAGGGGGACTATATCCCTATAGTCCCTAAAGAGGGACCTCAGCAGCTTCCGTCTTAGCTTCCCAGGTAGTTCTCTTCACAGCCATGGGGCTTGGGTTATTTATAGCCGTTCAGTCGGAGTCCTGGGAGATGGTTGCTCAACTGCATTGAAGCTTTCGCGTTTGGGGTATGTGGGTGTTATAGTTATAGTTGGGGGTATTTGGGCTTAGGGCTGTACATTTTGAAGTTTAGGGTTTGGGGCTGGAGGTATTGGACAGTGTGGCTTCTGGGGGTTTCAGTTTAGGCTTTGGAATTTCCGCCTCAGGGTTTTAAGGTTCAAAGTGTTCAAGAGATTTAGAGCTTACTGTTTTCAGGCTCAGGGTCGAAGAATTTAGGGTCAGAGGCACTTTGGGGATTAGGAGGAAGGGTTGAGGCCTGTAGTGTTTCGACTTTGGAGGGTTTAGGGGTGTTTGGTGTGATGCGAGTTTAAGGTCGAGAGCTTCACTGATTTAAGTTTTGAGTAGTGTTTACGTAAACATGCAGTACGGAGCTTGCGGCTAGGGAATGTTTCTGTGGGTGACTCTGTGTGTACGTGGGATGTTAGGCAAGAGGCGCTGTAAGAGGTTCAGGGAGGTTGCACAACCAAAGTACAGGCGTCCACGTGCCCTTGTCTTACAGGTAGTTTCGAGAAAGGCCCGAACCCCCCAAACCCCAGACCCTTATGGGTTTTGTGTTTTCGTGCTGAGGTTCAATGTGCTCAGGCTGGTTGTTTTCTTGCCAAGGTTCAGTGCGTCTAGGATTAGGATGGGATGATTCTAGGGATTTGGATTCCAGATCTTTGGGGCTCAGGCGTTAGGGCTTCGGACTGTACTGTAGGCGAAGCAAAAAGGACTCAGGTGCCTAGACTTTGCTTTCTGTGAACTTGGGGGTACATATTACATATCAAGTGCTACAAAATGCTTGCTGTATAACGAGGTTACCTGGGGGACATAGCATAGTACCTAGCTCCCTGGAACGTAGGGAGTTCGCGTTGGGGCTTTTGGATTGGGGATGCGACATACATTCACAGGTTGGTTCCCCTACTACCCCGCCCCCGCCCCGGCCCCCGCCCCATATCGGCTTAATTAACATTGTTTAGGGATAATCAGGGCTAATGAAGGTTAATGAAGGGGGAACCTAGAGGAGTGGTGTGGGCAGGGGGGGTGGGGGGGGTAGTACGGGAACCTGCGATACAAGAGTCTTTGCGGCCACGTTGCCGATGTGGGATTCAGGGCTTAGGCCATCATGTTGTTGATGCATCTAACCCCCGAGCGTGGTAGAAAGAACAGGGCGTGCGTTTTGAAGTGCTTCACATGCTCAAAGCGATTGGTATGCAATTTCTCCTGGGTTTGTTTTAAGGAAATTCCGAATCAAGAAGAGGCCTGCAACTTTCAGTTACATGTGCTCATCACAACAGGTAAGCTCCGAAAAAGCCCCTGTGCGATTATTCCTCAGCCATAATTAACGTCAACACCCTTTAAGAATGTATCTCCATGATTCCGTTGCGTAAGCCCCAGCCCGCCAGATCCCATCGCCCTTCACCTGAACAGCTAAAATGCCTGGTCATAAACCAAAACCATGGTCATGCAGTGGTAAACTCCCAATTGCGTGCCATCCCCGAACCCAAACCATCAAACGTGTAAAATCCCAGAATGAACCTAGACCATAAGATGTGCATAGGCCCCAAACCCTCCACCCTCAACCACAACATGTCTCAACCCTCCACCCCAAACCATCAGATGTGTATGATCGCCAGGCCGTCAGCCCTAACTTAGGCCCTAACATGCGTACACCCCCAATTCCCCCGATACGCTCTGAGGCTACGACCGTGGTCCATTTCTCTCTGGCAACCGCTGTTGTTTGGCTCAGTGAGTTAGCAGACATCGGTTCAGAATAGTGGAACGATGGAGAGTCGAATTAGAAAACACAAGAAGAGAATGAAGTGGAAACTGATTTTTGAGGATGGTAGTGTAGGGCCTATTTGATTAGAATGGGGATTGGAGTTATGTTGTATCATATGTTGTGTCTGTGCTTAAAGAATTATACTGGAATAGCAGTAAATTTAGAATGTTGGGGCTAATGGTTGGTGAGCAGCCTTGCGGCAAGATGGCAGCAGTTCACCAGCATCAACAGCAAGTGCAAAGCCACTGTTAACATAATGGATACTAAAGGAGTCCGGAAAGCAAAAATAGAGTTCCTTACGGAAACATGACTAATGTTGGACCCTCTCTGAACCTTGGGGTCCCCATACAGGGGTCAGAAAAAACAGGAATTCAGGACTTTCAATGTATAGTCCCCTTTAAGTAGATAGAATATAGGGTATATGGGGATCTTGTTATAATATACCCAAAGCCATATTCTATCTAACTAAGGGGGACGATAGGTCCCTCAAAATTTCCCACGGTTCTGAGGGGCCCGGGGGGATGGTCTGGACCCCAAAACTTTCAGGATATACAGGTACAATATTGGTGTTATATAGGGATGGAAAATAAATTCGAAATTAGTATATCATAGGGGTTATATAGCGGTAGGATATTGGAGTTATATAGGGATAAGGGAAAATACAATGGACAATACTACATTATAGGGGTTATATGGGGGTATAATGCTGAGCTTATTCAGGAATAATGGAAAATACAATGGAAACTATTACGTTATAGGGTTTTATGAGGGTATAATATTTGGGTCCCAAGGCCGACAGATTCGGGAGGGCCTCAAAACAATGGGCATTCTTGAGGATCCAGGAGGCCTGCTGGGCAACCCCCTCTGCCCAAATGTTTGGGGCTAAGAATTTCAAGGTTTTGAATGAGGGTTTTACACAAAACTAGTCGGCTGAAGGTTTAGGATTTGGCATCTGGATTCTGGATCTAATGCTCTGAGGGCCGGTCCTGAACAGGATCTTAAACACCATGCCTGTCAAAATCAGAGGGTATGAAAACTGTCCTATATTCATTCTCCATAGAGCCCCAAAATCAAAGCACCATTGAAGCAGTATCATTTCCCTCGCCTTAGATATTGGCGTTTCTCACCAAGCTTCCTTTGATTTCTGTGAAGCCATCCCGGCTATTCCCACGTATCCTTTGATTCCCATGAAGAGCATCTGACTCTCCCTAAACCATCAATCCTAGACCCGAAGCCCTAAATCCTAAACCCAAAACCCTGAATCCTAAACCCTAAACTCCCCAAATCTTAAAACCTAAATCCTGGTCCCAAACCCCACATCCTAGACCCTACTGCGAAGTAAGGCATGGACGATGCCCGATTTTTCAATTTTTTGCAGGCCTGGTTTTGTGCAGTTTGTTGGGAGGGCCTAGCCCACTGTATAAGCCCTGCGGTTTAGGGTTTAGGGGCTTAGGGTTTAGGGTTTAGGGTTTAGGGGCTTAGGGTTCAGGGTAGCCACTACATAACCGAATAATGCGGTATCTTCCATTTTCTTTTCCATTCCTTCTAATTAACAATCAGGGAGGTTGGGGCTTAGCATATTTTTGCCAAGGTTTCTCGTTGTGTATGGTGTTCGATTTGGTGTTTCACTCTTGCACATTTTCAGACATGCTGGCTGTCTTCGAACACTTTTGGACAACGTGTTCTGGACCCTTCACCAAGTGATGATTTGGGTCAGGTGTTTCGCAAGTAAGTTGGCCGGGTAGTACTTGTTTGGTATGACACTTTAGATTAAACATGTTCCATAAAGTACCCCGCATATAGTTTAGTTCTCTGAAATGCTTCATTATAATTCGTTGAGAGTTCATGGATCCGGGTTCGGGGTTTTGGGCTGAGAATTTGAGTTCACCGTGTGGCTTGTAGAATCCGCATTTTGCACGCCTATTTCCGAAGTGCCTTACCCTGGGACTTCTGTATCTTAAGGCTTGACGGTAGCGACCACATATACGCATGTCAATGAGCCATAAACACAGACATCGCGTCATTATTCTGGGTACCTAAACTTTGTACCTCCCAAGCCGATCGGATGGAGGCACTGCATATTGTTTTCCGTCCTGGCTGGCTGCGTGCTTCGAGATCTTCGGAAGTTCGCAGCCGCTTGCTCCAAGTCATCAGTGTTGTTGTCTACGTGCCATTGCATGTTCGTTATTGTTGTGATGGGCAGGCGGTGGTAGTAGTAGTAGGTGTTCGTAGTCATAGTGGTAGCTGGTAAAGTATTATGAGAAGAGTGGTAGTAGGAGGAATAGGCCGGGGAGTAGGCAGACCCCCTCTTCTGGATTTTCTTTGAGCTACTAATTCAAGTAGACAACCCTACGTCAGAAAAACTCTCTGCAGCTGATGTGTCCAAAGTATTGCAATCTGCGGTGAATTTGGGCGTTCTTTGCATGATACGTACACGTATTATGCATGAAAAAGCCAAACAACGAACTCCGTAAAATGGCCTTCTCCAGAATCCATTAGGGTGGCTGTCAAAATTATGGTCCCTTTTTGGATCCCTGTTCTACTACGGCACCTGATATTTAGGGTACCCAAAAAGGGACCATAATTTTGACAACCACCCATTATTTTCAAGCACATGCCAAGGTTGAGGCAGGGACTTCACAGGCCCCCTAATGAGATTAACCACATAAATTCAATCTCTAGGTCTATTCAGTTAACCTCAACGGCTATAATTGATCTGCTGGTTAGACGAACCGGAGCATTTTGATGAATTGGGTTCTTGTAACGAATACCAACGAATCAAAAGACGGGGTTCTGGCCATCTCCTTCATTTGATTTCATGAATTGCATGAAGTACATCCAGGTTGAGGCCCCCCAATGATTCAAATTGATAAAACTACTTTAAAGGTTGGATTTGTGGGGTTCAGACCCAGCCCCCGGAATGTGATAAATGAACTTCGTACGTCAAGTTTAATGACGACATGACTGAGACGACCAGATCCCGTACTCAGAAAGCCACATGGGTGGTTGTCAAAATTATGGTCCATTTTTTGGATCCCTATTATAGTACGGCACCTAATAATTTAGGGTACCCAAAAAGGGGCCATAATTTTGACAACCCCCCACATGTTTAATTGTAAGTTGGTCAATCAAACAATCAAACTGTAGGGTCCTGGCCCTGGCTGTCATTTCGTCGGGTGGATTATTTGGATTGATTGTGCCCTAAGGATCCATATAAGTACTATTTATGGGGATTGGGGCCCAATGTAGGTATTATTTATAGAGTTAGAGCCCCAGGGGTGGGCTCAGACCAATCTAATTAGCGTTAACTAATCGAAAGGTTACAGTAATCGGATTAGTGCATTCAGGCTCAGGGGCCTCCAACCAAACTCATGTAGTTAGCTTGAGAATTGGTTTCAGTTGATCCTTTGATTCATGGAATTACAAGGTTGCGGTTGTCTCCCTCATTTGCTTAACTAGGCGAGCTGTGTAAACTAGATCAAGTTGCTTCAGGCTCAGGCCCAATCAGACTAGTCAAATCGTCAAAGAAATCAGATTTGTTGGGTTCAGATTCTGGCTCCCCAATCTACTTGATCAAGTTTATAAAGTTGCTCAAAAAGCAAATGACTGAGTCGACTAGACCCGACTGGGTCAAATTGTCAGAATAGTTGACCCGACTGAGTCAACTTGTCAGAAAAATTAGATACAGGCCTTAAACCACATTGAGTAGGGCAATCTGATAAGTAGGCAGGTTTGATTAGGTCCAAATGAACGTAACTAATCCAATAACGAGATTGATTTGACTTGTTTGATTTAGTAAGTAGAGTAATTAAATTCCGCCATCCTGGGTGTCTCCTTCATTTGATTCCTCTGACCTTTTGCAGGAAGTAGCATAATTCCGTTCAGGTCCCTAGACAAATTAATCAAACAAGTTGAGTAGTTAGATGAAGTCCATGGATTTCTTTCATTCGCGCCACCCCCCCCCCCAATCTGGTCAATGCATGAAGTGAGTACAACGAGTCTTAACATTACATGAATGCGGCCCGTAAATCCCGTAGATTGAGCAATCAAACTGACTGGATTAGTTCGATCATGTATTCATGACACATCTAGAAGGCTCCATCACTACTAGAGTGCGTTCAGGCAGCATATAACGGGACCGCCGTATTCTAGTTTTCAAGCAGTAATACACCCAAATTTCCTCGTTTACATAGCTAGACTGGCATGTTTATTGAGTGATGTTTTTAGATAAGCGCTGACCGTGCCTTGTAGTCATATATGTGCACAGCAACGGTATATGTCTAGAGGCCGCGAGTGAAAATTGGTTGTTTATCAACTCGTATTTTGTTTGTAGACAGGCGCCCAGATCCCCACGGCTGCTGTGCACCTATATGAGTACACGGCATCGTCACCACTAATCTACAAACATCACTTTGTAACACAGGATGCAAAAATCTGTATGGCCGTTTACCCACACTTACACACACATATATATATATATGCGGACACACATATCCATGTACAAATATATATATATATATGTAATGCATGTACATATAGGTATATATTCTATGTGAGTACGCGAGAGAAATGAGGGCTGCTCGGGATGTCTGTGGCTAAGGGACAGTAGGTGTATGTAGCGATGATCAGGGCTGGAGTGGGGAACCCAAGCTCCAAACCAACTATAGAGATAGTCCCCCTTAAGTAGATACAATGTGGCTCTGGGTATAGTATATTATAATAAGGTCCCCATATACCCCATATTCTACCTACATAAGGGGGACTATAGAACTATGCTCATATGTGGTGTGCGCATATACCTGTTGCTATGCATAGGTGCAATGTTTATTACCAAACTTCCGGATCCCTGAACAGAAAAGGGGTCACGGTATTGGTAAGAGCCTGAAGAAGTATGTACTGGTTCTTCGTAGCTTATGGTGATAATTGAGAACCTCAAAGCCTCAAAGGGAACGACATGAAATGGAACTGGGTGTATACAGGGTTTGAAGGGATTGTGCAATGCAGAAGCCTGTACTCACCAATATTATATTTCTTAAGCCCTCGTTGAATTATTTTCAGCAGGCCTCAAAATGATTTGGGGAATCATTGAGGCCCGTTGAGTACGTATGGTATAAGCTACATTACATTCAGAAAGCAATTGCATGGGATCCTTTACGGTTTATGCTGTTCAGGGTTCTAGGATTCCAGGTTTCAGCGTGCGTAATCAACCCAGACAGCTTCAACCACAATAGCTGGTTATGTACCCTGAGATGTAGACTGTACTGTAGAAACAGGGAAGCGTAGCATAGACCATGCTGTTGTCAGATCACTAGCTATATGGGATGGACAAAGCAGACGCATTCCACGACACCTCCTAGGTTCTCTGACAACAAAACCCTCAACCCTGAACCCCAAAAACAAAAAGACCCTAGCCATAAGCCATAAGCTTTAATTTGCAGGCCTTACAGCCCCTAAGCCTTGCTAGACCTAAGCCTGGAGTGGCTCATAACCAATATTAGGGTTATGTACGGGTTATAGAGGTTCTATTGGGATCATGGGAAACAACCTGGAAACGACTGTAGGGTTTAGGGACATATTCCTAGATTCCCTACCGACAGGTAAGCAGCCCGGAATCCCTTCAGGTTGGGGTTTAGGGTTTAGCCCTTAATGCCTGAGACACGACGGCTTACGAAAAGTCCAACCAGACCGTGAATACCTCAGCCCTTTGCTCTTTATCCCAAGCCTTCTAGACTTAAGAGGACTCCCAAACTCCTGAATCTCAAATCCTAAGCCCTGCACCCCGAACCCTAAATAGTAGTTTCTCTTTTCTTCTCCATGATCCCTATATTACCCGTATATATATATATACACATACATATACCCTATTATAATGTAGTAGTTTCCATTTTCCATTATCCCAATATACCCTAACCTCCAGAACCTTGAGCTTCGGACCCGAGGTCCTACACATTTCGGGGCTCTTTGCTGAAGTCTGGCGGCAATATCCGAACATTCAGGCAGGGTTTAGGGTTTGGGGGTTGGACTTAGGTTTGGGGTGTAGGCCTAAACCCTAAACTCTATAGGGTCTGTCTGGACCTTAAAAGTAAGTTGTATATATACTGGCCCCCCAAAATGGTCCAGGAGGCTCACATTCTACATACTGTTGGGGTTTTAGGGAAGCCTGCAGGGTGAGGGCATAGAAATGTTTAGGGTTCCCAGGCCTGGCTTCAAGGCTTTTAGGGTTTGGGGTTTATGTCGATTTGGATTGGGGGTAAAGGGTTCAGGGCTTAGGCTATTGGGGTACAGGGCTGAGGCTTAAGGCTTTAAGAGGTCAGGGTATGGGATGAAGGGTTTGGCAATGAGGATGTAATTAAGTTTCAGTCTTAGGGTTCAGGGTTTAAGCTTTGAAGTATTCTCCCCTCATGCAGGCCCTTTATCCTGGCGTCCATGTTAACTCATAATCCCTAGACACTCAACCCTAAACCCTCTTTATGTCGTTTGACGGCCTAGAACCGACTCAAGAGGTTCAAACCTTGGATTGATGATGTTGGATATATGAGCTGGGGGTTATATAGGTGATTTTTATAAGAGACTATTACAGGTGTTATTGAGGGGGATTCTAGCAGTGTAGACTATAGCGTCATATTTGGATTAGTGGGGGGATTAGTTTTTTCATGGGTCCCAATTGAGGATTATTCTGGGGTAGCTTTCAGACATCTGCACTTGGGGTTCAGGGATTTGGGTTTTAGGGCTTTGGTTTTGGGGTTGGGGATTAGGGTGCGGGCTTATAACTTAGGGCTTCAGGGTTTCTGTTTAGGGAAATAGGGCTTTTAAGGTTCAGGGTTAAAGGGTTTAAGGATTACAGGGCTAGGGTAGGAGTGAAGCTGTATTCCCAAGACGATTTACACCGCAGGCTAGATTTACATTCTCGTGCCTCTGCACTGCCTGACCGCAATATCATTTGCTACTTCTCAAGCCAGTTATGGCCCATTGCGTATCCCTCAAAATCACGGAGATCTTCCTTTCAAGTGACCCGGAAGAGGAACTCAACGAATTTAGGAGCACCTGCCAGCATTATTCTGGTCGAGTCCCTAAACTACACGTAGTACTGAGCCCTAAGCTCGGAAGAGACTACCATTATGTACTACTTCTCAAGAAGACCAATTCTTCAGGGAAAGGGTTTCCAAACTTCATGCCGATAAACAAATCAAATTACAACGACCTTACCCGAAACAGAACACTCCCTCATTCTCTTCTGAGCAATAGACAGCAACTGGCACGGCTCAGGTGGAAGACATTTTCATCAAGGCTGTTCTGCTCCCGGCCCGGACCCTGATGCATTTCAGGGTGTCAGGTTGGGGGTAAAGGTATTTGGTTGACGGTCATTTTTACTAAGCCATATGTCCCGCGTTTCAGGGCTAACGCCATACCTGTTTCCGAGAGACAGAGAGCCTGTTTTGGTTGTTCATCTCAAGAATACTTGAGATAAAGTCTGTCCAAAGAACCCATGAGCTAAGCAAGGGGTTTCACATGGGATTTTGAGCGTCCACTTGGACCCTAATAAACCTACCCCCTCGACCCTGAAGCCTAGACCTCATCACCGATGGGCAAGTCAGCTTCTTCAGCTTCACTGTAGGCTTTGGAGAAAAAAGGCGCCGTCCCTTTCACAGCAGAGATTGTAATTGGGTTTGGATTCTGAGGGAGAAGACTTCATCTTTCAATTCCCTGTGACTGTTACAACGGGCCGGAGATTTCAAAAGAGCTTAAAATCCCTATATCATCCCCGTTTCCATGTCATTCCCATGTTCTTTTTCATTGGTTCGCTATTCTTGGAGCACTTTTCCCAAACCCTAAACCCCTACTAAACTTCTCTAGGCTTACGCCACAGAATCATTCTGAAATCAGGCGAGCGACACCCTGAGGAAAGATGCCCCTTGAGGAAGAACCTCGGATCAGCCCATGATGACTACGGACCCAAAACTTACGACAAGCTGAGCAGAAGCCCATAAATGAGAAGGGGTTTCTTTTCTTTGGGCTTGAGCTAATAAAGTCTGGGGGTTTCCAGAAAGTGGGGTCTCTTCAAATCCAGGGGGATGTAAGGATATAGGCGTTGTACAGATACACATATTTGTATGCATATATACATATATACATACATATATGCATATATGGTTGTGAGATTTGTTTTTGGATGTGGGGTGCGGGGTTTGGGGGTTACCCTTCCCCAAACAAATATGGAAGCTAATGCAGTCCCCCTTACAAAGGACAGGAGTATTTGTAGGGTTTTTCCTAGCTCCGCAGTTCTTGACATCAGGTCGTTGGCTACGTACTTCTGCAGCTTCAGGCATCAGATGTGAAAGCTGCCGAAGAGGAGCCACTTTTTCGGCTACTTTGGGTTTATTGCCGGATAACTTTTGGCGGAAGAAATGTACTTGATGGTAAAGCCCGCTAACGAGCAACAGTTTCGCGTTTAGTAATAGGTCCAAAAGCAACCAGATTTCAAGCCAGGGGCTTGGGGGACATGGCTGTTGCAGACATGTTCTGGGGCTCCCGCAATGTAGTGCGCAGCGTTGCTGGGGTATATACCTGTTGAAAGAGGCAGCCCCCAGGTCCTGCGTGGGCTCTTGGGACTGTTTCCAATGTAAACCACCGCATGGCGTGAGGTTGTCAGGCCCCCCACATGGAGCGGAGCTGGAAAGCAAACCGCAGCTCTGATGTCGAGAACTTGCAGGGCCAGTGCGCTGGACCTCGTGCAAGCCGCAGAGGGACGCGAAAGCAACGGAAGCGAAGGCAATCGTACGATGGACGCATTTTGGGGAGTTAGCTTCCCAACCCCAAGTCAGAAATCCCTTTCTTGCGTTTGGGGTTTGCTCTTTCAAAGGCTCGAAGAAGCCGTGCGTGCCCAAAGTACATGGAACTCACGCAAACACCGCGCTCCCTGGATTGTTTCACTATGCACCTTCGGCCCTGAAGGTAGCAAGGTGCTGCGCCCTACTCTTGGAGGAATCACCTCCTTCCTCACCGTCCTGCATTCGACCTACGCCTCCTGTGATGCTTTCCGCACCGCGCAATGAATGCAAGGCTTATGAGCTTAACCGTTTTGGCCCCTTGTCCCAGTGCCTTGGAATGTTCTTGGGGCTTTGCCGATGGCCTGAAAGTCGGCCTAGCTGGCTGCTTACATGCGGGCTCCTTCGGGAGGACGAAGCTAGGGCTGTCGGGGAAGGAGTGACTATCCAACACGCCGCACAGGCGGCGAACCCTGAATGCTCCGTGCCCTAAACTTACATAATCCCTATACAACCCCCATATAACAATGTATTCTCCTATTGCTTACTACCCCCCGGTAAGTAAACCTCAAACCAAAAGCTACACAGCTCTTGGGCCTGCAGGTTGTCGTGCAACCGCGCGATTGTTCAGTGGGTTTAGGGGTTGAGGGTTTAGAGGGTAGTGGTTTAGGGGTTTAGTGTTTAGGGGTGACAGGGGTTAGGGTTATTTGTCAAAGAGCCCTGACCAGTAAAGAACCGAGATGAATCACCTCCCCTTAGATTAACCTTCTTCTTGTTGGTTGAGTGGCTGTGCATCAAAGAGTCGTCAGGAGTCACGCGGGGTAGCCCATAGAGATCTCTCAGAGGAACCCGTGCCATCTGCAAGGAGCCGAATTTTATGGTTGACTTAGGGTTTCAGGTTATGGCATTTGGGATTTAGGGCTGTGGAATTTAGAGTTTAGAGTCCCGGAACTGGCGAAGATCGCCAATCCTACATGTCTAATAGGTCCAGGCTCCGTCCCCACGCTGCACAATCACGGGGCTAATGCGTGGGCTGACACAATTTCAGAGGGATGTTGAGACATAGCTGAGGTAATTTCATACGCGGGAGCTTCGTTCGTAATTGTTCAGATTTCCAGATTTCTATGTTGCTTGACATCGGGCTTGTTTGAGGATGTATGTGGGTGCTGTGCTGGCATACTGTTGGTTCCGCAGTTGTTTCAAGGAAGGCTGCTTTACCGTAATTTCAGTTGTTTTTGGTCGGGTGGGCGGGGCAAGCAAGCGCGATCAGCGACACCCATCACAGGATCGTGTGCTACCTGCCCCACCCCCAACTTCTATGTAAAAAGCACGTCAAGACGCCAAGAGTAATACTTCCAATCTGAGAGGAGTCCTTCGCCCCAAGCTGTGAATTCTGCCTGAGCGAAATAACAGGATCATTGTTGGACACATATTCTAGATTCTTCTGGGTTGTTCTTCGTATTCAAACCCGGCACGACGCATTGGAAACATAGTCCGCGCATGTCTGCGCATTCTCCCAAAAGCAAGCAGGTAAGTAGGGGTCATCAAAGTGTGTGTGTGGGGGAATGGGAAATTCCAGAGGATCAAGTTTTTGTGAGCTCGAGCTCTCCCGCAGGGGTGCAAACGTACCTGCTCAAAATGTTCGGCACCTTCTGTAGCCCTAGACTCGGCGTGGCAGTGGGGTGCAGAGGGGGTACCCCTCAGGTCCTCCAGGCCGTCAAAGACGACGTTGATGACCTAAAACAAGTTTTGGTCTCTCCTTGTCGTGGTTTCGTGATGGGATGTTTAGATCGAAACAATAATTGGTGGTGATGGTTGTTCACTAGTTGCTGTCAGAACAAAGGTTTCTTCTTGTTGATTGAACCTTTTGATGAAATTGTATGTTTGACAAACAACCACAACCAATATTGGCAGCAAACATCTTGGCCACCTCTCATGACATCCGTTTAAGGTTTCATAGCAGGTAAAGGCCCTACACACAACAACCTTGAATCTCTGCCTGGGCAGATAGGGAGTGTGTGCTATTCAACTTCCAGAAGTTGAGAACAAATTCAAGTGTGTTTGTAAGGGACGGGGTGAAGCCATTGGCGCGCTCCCTGTTGGCCCCAGAATCAGGCTTCTGAATGCAAGTTGCGTACGAGTGTACATATATCTAGATATGTACATCCCAAGCTCTCAATGGTCTACTGCTCCCACCCTGTAACTAACTCCGGATGTTGCAATCGCAGTATATTGAATTACTCCCTTAGCAAGGGTCCTACATTGGACAGTCATAGGGTGGGTTAAAAGCCAACCTATTACCCTTCCAGCAGGGCCCTTGGGAACCAGCCTTCGTGAGGACAGCAAAGCTGGATGGTGGCACAAAAGCCGTTGGCACCTCTACTCGAGGCCCGGAACATACCCTAAACCCTAACCCTGAGTTAGGGTTTGAGTCTCAACTGTCTGTACCCAGAGAGCTTAAAATACACCTTCATTATGGAATGAAGGAATATCCTTTTGTCACGAGGTATTGGACTCCCTGGGTGCTAATAACTCATAATTAAACCCGAAACTCCTAAAGCGCATAAGGATTCCAGGGCTTGAGTTGGGGAAATAAGATGAGGCATGTAGTATGGTGGTTACATCGACTTTTGAGGAGCTAATAATGCAGCTAGCAACTACTACGAGGGTTGTCCAGGGAATTGCAGCCCGGTTTTGTCAAGCGCCCTCCGCCAACACCTCGTCTAGAATCAAGAAGGGCCCAATCATGACCAGTCCTCAGGCGTATATGCCCGGCCTTGCGCTGGACGCTAAGCCCAGCTCTAAAGCCCTCAACACCAAGCCCCAGACCCCAAACTACAATTCCCTAAGCCCTAAGCCCTGGACTCCTAACCCCTCATTCCCTGACCCCCACGCGGAAGCAGCTAGGCAAGCCTGCTGGGCTCAATGTGTCGGCCGCGGCCACATCCGAGGCCCACCACAATTGGGTTTACGGCGTAATGTTTGGATATTAGTTGAAAATGATGTTTAGTTTGTATATGCGCATCCAACAGGGAGTCGAAATCAGGGACTGAGACGGAGACATGAAGGGGCTCTTATATCCAAAGTTCCCTCCTAAGAGCCAGTAAGATGACAGCCAAAGCACATTAGCCCTTCAGAGGTAACCTCTTGGGACCATTGGGGGTCCTCGAAATGGTTCCTTCACCTTCAAGTTTGTTTGGTTTCCTGAATCCTCACTCCTCAACTTCAGCCTTACACTTCAAGGAAACTCGCACAGTGGGAACAGCTTGTATACTAAGCTACATGAGTAGTATTTTTATTTGGGGATACTATGGTACCCAATATAGAGTAAGATTATGTCCTCCCTTTGGGGTAAAGGAAGATAATCTTACTAGGTTCAAACACCAAAAAACGCTACTCACATGGTGCTGTTGTTTTAGGTAAGCTTTCTCTTGGTCATGATGCCGCAACTTTCTTGCAGCCCTTGGTGAGGAAGCCGGCTCCCAGTCTCTGCCCAAAGGCCAAAGAAGTGCTTGAAACCCATTAAAAAATGTGGAAACTGTGGTTGGCTGCTGCTTCGATACAACTGTCTTCCGCTTCAAGTTAGTCGCAGAGGGACTGAATGGAGACTATACCACGAAGATCCGTTCATGCCCCAGTAACCACCCGTAGATGGTTGGCCACGAGGTCATATTTTGGCTTTGGCATCCCGAAATTGCGCCTGACAGTCCGGCAAATACGAGGCTAAAACCCTGAATTCCAAAACACTATGGTCCTGCATTCCCTGCAGCGTTATGGTGCTGGGTAGCTCAAATAGACCTCAACACGACTTAGTCAGACCTCTACACTAGACACGGTCTCCGCCTATGAAGGACGTCTGCAAAGAAGATATTCCGCCCAACTTGCTAGGTAAATGGACCTACAGCACGTACCGTTGATGCAGACAATCCTATGATAATGCCCATTTTGTTGTCGATCAGCCCTACCAACACTTCATTGCTGACTTCGCGGACTGCGACGGCCACAAGGGCATCCAATACGACATGCCCATGTAACAACGGCCTCCAGCAGCAGTGAAACCTCATGGCTGAGTGGACCTCTAGACATAAGTACACCCTGAGCAGATTTTGTGGAGCAAGTCCAGGCTCTTGTTCAATGGTGGCCTAGGAAAGCACCTGACCTGCTGCGGCAAACCTTAAACTCAGAACTCCCAACCTGTCAAACCCTAGATTCCCAACCCCAAGCCTGAAGCATCTACTATAATACCTTTCAGAGGGTCCCCAGCAAATTCCTTTGGAATCGGCCAGGCCCTCTTCAGATATCCTCACTCCATGCACCTTAGTGTTGACCTATTACAAGATGGCGCTCCAGTTCATGACGTACAGGCGTGGGCTAAGGTCTAGGGCCCATGGAGGGCTTTGGTTTTAGGGTTTAGGCTTCTAGGGTCGAAGGCTTGGAACCTAGGATCTAGGATTTAGGTTGCAGAGTTCGGAGTTTAGGGATAGGTTCTGCGGCTAGGTATAGGGGTGGAACATCTTGATGGGTTATGTATTGTGCGGTTGCTGTATGGACGCGCAGGGTTGAGGGGTACGTGTATACTTACTCTTGCATGTCGAGAACAACTGTGGTTACTACGGGCTAAGTGAACAGACTTAATGAGGATACGCCTGTTCCTTAGTAGGTTAGACTTCATGGTCTGACAGTCATATGTGATCTCGTATTTATGGCCTACACCGGGCTGTAGGGGGCAAGAGGGTCTAGGCCTCAGGAACATATTCAGAGTTCAGGGTCAGATGTCTCTGGCAGTTAGGTTTCAGCTTTCCTGGTGCGGCAGCAGACGGATCCTTCAAGAGATTGCGCTTACTGACTTTAAGCTGCAATGACTCCATGGTCTAGCTTCAACCAGCGAGCTCTTAGAGTCAACAACTTCTCAGGGCTGTCATACGGGTCCCTGACATATTCGAGGTCCTCACATTTTCCCATGGTATTGGGATGGTAACGTGGTCAAACCTCGGTCAGAAAGTTGCTTCAAAGCAAAGAAATACAAGTGGTGGCGCCCCAGGAAAATCACGGCCATTTTAGGGCTTGCTCAAAGTGAGGCTTTACCATTTCAGGGATGGTAGGCAAAAGGCGATACCTGAGTGAGCATAATTTCCCCTCCTTCCCCTGACCTTGTCAAACTGTCAGGAATTAGGGTCTTGCAGGTAGGAGAGCGCGCTGAAGTTTAGACCATGGTGCCAGCTACATCGAGTGGACGCGTGGCAGCAACCAACGTCCATGGGACCCCGATGTTTGGAATCCCGGAAAGATCAAGGTGTCGTCTTGGGCATGGATCGTTTCGACTCTGTCGACGCTGGTGACGTCAGCCCAACCGTGTGCGAAAGAGGTGAACGGGATGAAATTCTCAATCTGATCCTGGGAGCGGCACTCCAGTATGGGCTGGCCGTGCAAAATCCAGATGTAAACGGAGTCATCAAATCACGGTCCTTTGCCAGCCAATCTTGTGGCCTTTTGTGCGCGGCATATCGGGAGACACGTCCTATTTGAAAAGACCAACACCACAGATGGACTTTGAACTGTGTCTTTTTAACTCCAACCCTTGACACTGTCCAATCTTCCGCCCCAGCAGACAGGTGTCTTTTCCTTGTACTGCTTACCCCTATCTCAGACTCGATTTGACGGCCTGAAAAACATGGTGTGGACTTAGATGTTTAACAAGACGTATTACGTAGCCATGCTTACAAACCACTTGTCCTCGTATTCACCTTAAAAATGCTGATTGGAGATGTTTTGGGCAGGAGTTCGAACTTGGTCATGGCAGGATATCCTAGATATGCATGGAGCGTATGTGGGGGGTATCAGGGAACCCCGCTACGAACTGCTTTTGTTTCGATTTCAAGAAATCCCTTATCTTAACACGAAACGCTGGATCCAGAGCCCCAAGCATGGTCTCACCTGTTCAGGACTCTAGGATCTTATTGAATGTCCTGAAGGGTGGTGTAATTCTAGTACGTCTGCCATCCGTTTCTGGGAGAGAAGGGAGCTTAGGGTTGTAGATGTCTCTGCCCAGGAAGGACTTGGCTGATTACGCCCTAATAGGTGTTTTCTGGGGAGAAGACTTCATCATGTGAGCCATTGTCTAAACTCCTAGTATCCCCCTTAGTAACCCCTATAGTAGTCCCCAAAATAATCCCCTATGTAGCCCCCTTTGAGCAGTTTAGACTATAGCCCATGTAGCTACTGCACTGCAGGCCTGGTGTGATGCAAAATCTGAGGGCTCCTTCGCAAGTGCATGTGAGTTATAATCTAAACTCCTAGTATCCCCCTTAATACCCCTAGTAATACTCCCCTATATAATCCCCTATATAACTTTAAGCCCCTTTAAGGAGTTTAGATTATAGTACATGTGACTGGGCTCGGCCCCAACTTCTTTACCCGGCAACTGCTCTACAAATGGTACGAGGATTTGCAACCTCCACACACAACCCTTGCTGAATGAAGCTGTGTGAGGGAACGTTGGGGTATGCTGGGTTCATCGGGAGATTGTAAATCCTAAAGGATGTATTTCTGAAGAAGGTAAGTTCATGTTGCCGAAGGAAAACAAAGGGTTACTCTTCAGGGACTCAAGCCGTGTTATGCGGGCTCCTCCTGGAGAATGGTTTGTTGCTTATAGTCCGAAGTTCAACGTGGGTAGGTGTTGAAGTGCAATTCTAAATTCTTGCTGATCTTCACATCAAGTGCCTGAGGGTTTGCAGTTGTGAGCATTAGAATGAAATCTCAGCTTGCAACACTCAGATTTAGCCTAAGCCCTATTTCCTGGAAGTGAGGGTTGCTCAGATACACGGATTAGATTTCTACGTGCGAAGGCCAGACCTTGGGACACTTAGATGTTGCGCTAGGCTAGACTTAGTTTGGGGTTACTTTGTTTAGGCTTAACTTGGTTTAGGGTTTAGTGTTTAGGGTTTGTTGGTCGAAGCCCGTCAGACTTTCAACCCAAACCGTTGCCCTGCGCACAGGTTGTCTACCGGTGCAGCTGCAATGGCTGCTCGTTTTGGAACCTTCCCCGAAAGGAACATGGAATAGCATATAGCTTCCTTTTACAACGATAGTACTCTATGTAGGCGCTCTTCCAGTGGTTCTGTATTATTTTGGGCGGAAGATGGAGATGCTAAAGACTTTGTAGTTTTGAGCATGTCCATCCGCGTTTGACCGTGCAGGCTGCGTTAGGATGCCGTTACTTTCGAGAAATAATTTGAAACTCAAGGCATATGGTCATTTTCCTGCAAGACCGCGCATCGCATTTTCGGATCCCGGGCAATTCCCTGGCATGGGTCATAGCAAGGATTTCTTGCAACATGCGCAATGTTCTCAGAATTCAAAAGATTACGCGGGAACACTCAGGATTTTTCACAGCATGGAAAGTTATACATCAGAGAGATCGACAGGAAAACTTCTCCCCCCGCCAGAACAACAGAACACAAGTAAGGACAACCCACGGCGGAAGGGAAGAAAACAAACAAGGAGAAAGCAGCAAAGGACGGAGGAACAAAGGGCAGGAAGGAAGGAAGGAAGGGAGTCATCATTTTCATCACACTTCATCACGTTTCAACACGTTTCATGACATTTCGTCACTTTCTTCGTTTTTTGCGCAGCCTTTCATCATTTCCCGTCACGTTTCATGTTCATCATACCTTTTCCATTGTCATCACTTTGGTTTGTTATAATCACCCAGGGTTTAGGGTTTAGGGTTTCATATTGCATGACTCTTCACTACATGTCATCGTGTTTCAGCTCGGTCTGCAACGTATACTCTTCATACCTTCCTTCATGTTCACAATGTTATCATATTGTCAGCATATTTCATTACTTCCAACATTTTTATCGTTCATGTTTAATCATTTTCCTCTACATCCTTCTCATGCTTTTTCATATCATTTTCGCATTTCCACCATATTCCATTGTGTTTCAGCATGCTTCATCATGTCAAATCACGTTTGATGACCTTTCATTGTAATTATTGTCCCCCATGTTCGATGATACCCGGGGGTGAAAACTCCTTTGCATCATATTCAATAATTTAGCAACGATTTATATATCATGTATCAAACATGTTCATTACATTGTTTAGTACCCATTTTCGTCATATTTCTTTCTCCTTCATCATTCTTCATCATTGCTCATCACCTTCATTCATCTTTTTTCATCGTTCTCATCAGGCTCCATCATGTTCTGCATTGTAATCGAAACATGAATCCGCATTCTGTTTAATAGTGAATCGAGTCGTCATCAACAAATAACACATTCTTCGATGGCTTGCAAATAGGGAGGGGGGCTGCACCCACCAAACCCGCCCGGTCTTTGATGAATTGCACCTGTAGATTGATGTCTTGCATAGAGCTCTTCGCTTTTGGGGTTGACAAGCACTCTGACAGTCTGGAGCTGCTGCCCCTGCTGGCCTAGTACGTCCTTGGGAAAATCGAGCTCTTGCATACAACGCCCTCACATTCCCTCATACATAGCATCATTTGTGGTTCGTTGTGTCCTGGGGTCTAAAGTCGATTGTCACCTTCAAATACACGAACCACTCCCCTGTACAGCCTTCACTAGGGCCTTCACCAAAAACCGAAGCCATGCAAGGGAAATTTCTCTAAACATGAGGTCGGCTGAATGGCCTCAAAGCTGTCCATGAGGCCCTTTCTGAAGAGGGCTCATACTCATCTTGATTAGCACTGACATCCTGATGTTCCCTGACTCCCTAAAGTCCCAAGTTCTGACACGGTGGAGTTTATGGCCTATAGACTATAGTGTAGATTTTCATATGGGGCTTGATGGAGTTGTTGTGCTATGTAGTATTGGACTTCGCCTTGCAACATTGCTGGGAAAGCCTTTGCGATGACTAATAAGCAAACCGGTGTTGTGCTGGACCTAGTCAGGAATGCAAAATGTAGGTCCCGCAATCCATTCCCGTTTTCCCAGATGTGCTGCTGCGTTCCATTCCCTACTGACAAGTAGGTTCAAACCTGGACACCGAGGCTTATCGCTGAGCGACTTTGTCGACGAGGCCTTAGGGTTATATAGGGTTATATGGGGATAATGGAAAATAGAATGGAAACTACAAGATTGTATCAGGGTCACATACTCGGGTCTTCGGGTATCATTCTCCAGCGGCATCTCTTGGAGGATCCTCGTTGTGGGTCTAGGGTTTAGACATCTGTGGCAAGGCTATTCATGCAGAGACCATGCGTATCGTACGTTAGGCTTTAACAACGTGAAGTAAGTGCAAGGGAGGAATTACAGAGACTGTTGGGATACCAGTGACAGAATGAAACCCATGAAAACGTTATAGCAGCGACCCATTCATTCAAGTGAGCGGCTGTGTTAGGATCTTGTTGTCAGTCGCATGGTGGCCGGGGTTCAAGGGCTCGGCTGCGTGGTTCCAATGTGTAGGGGGTGGGCTCGCCCATGTAGTGTGACTAGGGGGCAGTTGTTTCCAGGCATCTCTCTCAAAAGACCCAAGATCTCCTAGGAAATATAGGGGTTTCCCAAAATTGGGGGTGCCTTTTTGGGAGTCCTTATAACAAGGATTAAACTATATTGGGGTCCCCCTATATAGGAAAACTTTCAAATAAAGTAAGGCCGGGTGGGAAGAAGGATTCACGGGCAGGAGCATAGCAATGATACCTTTTTGGGGGTCCCTATAATAAGGACTATAGTATATTGGGGTCCCCTTATTTTGGGAAACTACCATATTAGGGTTATTTGTTTTCTTGCTCTTTTAACACCCACACACGTTTTGACGGCCAAGTGTGTACAAATCCTTTCGAGGGCCGTCCAAACAACGTGCATTTGATCTTAGCAAGCGCTAAACAAAATAATGAAAACATGCACGAAAATTCAAGGCACAAGAACATACCAGAAGGTAATGCAAGCACGAAAAAGTTTGAAGGCTTCATGTATAATAGGGGTAAGGCCCGTGCAGGCAAATTTCAGTGAATCCTTGTGCGCAACGATAGCGCAAGCTTTGCGCAAGGGCAAACTGAGAGGCATTTTTGGGATAATGAACGCTGAGCAGCTCCTATATGATTCCGTCGTGTCACAGCGAGGCTAGTGATGGGTTTTGGACTGTGTGATGTGGGCATCGAGTTTGATGCAATGCTTTGATGGAAGTGATTAGCAGACGGCTCTATCTTGTACACCAGCGAGATCTATCATCTGATGAGATTATTCCAGCCTTCCTTCAACATCTTCAGCACAGGCAAATGTTTTGGCAACTTCATTTTTCACGGGGCGAATGCAAACCAGGACTTGCGTGAAATCTGCACCCACAAGTGGGCACTGGGCACCGTTGGTAATGTAGAGAAAGCTTTGGAGCACGGACTTGCAATGTTTGCGCCACCTTTCGTCTGCGAAGGGCCAGCATACAATTTTTCCTGTTCACTGATTTGAGGGAGAATAGAGTGGCGGTGTGGCTTGTGCCGCTCCACAGTGGAGGGCGGGACAATCGGGGAAGCTCGCCCTCACCCCGATCTTATTTGTCTAACTGCCACTGTTGTAATTTCTGTACATGTTGTACATCGTTGTACAGATGAATATTGCCATACTCAGTAGCGGGATGATTTTGAGACTTGCCAGATGGTTCCGGCCCAGACGCATGCCAAAGATCCCTGACAGAAAGGCGGACTATCAAACCCTAAACCCTGAACCCTAAACCCTGAACCCTGAACCCTGAACCCTAACCCTAAACCCTAAACCCTCCTGAATTCAGGTCCTGAGCCCGGAGCCCTGGCGCTCAACCCTGATTGATACCTTGGCATTATCCCCTATAGCCATGAAACCGATCAACCCCTTCATAAGCCCAGCATGCAAAAAAAAGCCGTGAGCCACAATGCTCAAGCCCAAACCGCTGAAACTTAAACCCCGCGAGCCGAAGACCCTAAACTCTTACCCCGAAAAACACCCCAAAAACAATGCCACAACCCCTAAACGCTAAACTAATAACGGGACGTGGGGTTACCTCAGACCCAAATCTAACTGCCCCATGACTATCACATGAGTCTTACAGGGTCCTTATTAAAGGGATCGTGGTTTCCCACATCATCTTCTTGCGTACTACAAGTCCCTATATAACACCAGTTTCCATGCCATTTTCCACCACATTTTCCATTCAAATTTCCGTTATCCCTAAACACGACCTTGAGTAGCTTCCATTGCATCTTCCAAGATTCTCGTGAACCCTGCATGTCCCTGCATACTCCCTAGAAAACCTCTATACAAGGTTTAGTAAACCAAAGTCCTAAATTCCCTTTTACCAGGCGTCATGGCATTCGCTTCTCTGCTCCCTACAAAGCTCAGCCAACAAACTTCTTGGGAAGTCACGCCGGCTGCAGAAGAATAGGAACTTTCGGGGTGTGAACAATTTCGGGAGCAGGGTGGGCTGTTGGATTTTAGATGTGCGCGATTTGCAGGTTTCAGAGTTTCAGGGTTTCAGGCATACGGTTTCAACTTTACTGCCTGGTTGTCAAGTGTTGGCCAAAGTTCCTTTCGTGAGAGGCCCACATGTAAAGGATCCATCATGCTGAGACAAGTTCAGCAGATGCAGTGGTGGTATAAGGTAGTCTGCTCATTCATGGCTCGGGCGAGTATTTGCAGTGTTTTCAGGAACATTGGTCAGCGTAGTTGAAAGTATGTATGGAAAACAAATATACATATATACATATATGCATACATGCATTGTCTTTTTTTTTGCATCGGTGTCCTTCTAGGGTGTAGGGTTTAGGATCAGGTTTAGGATGAGGTTGCGCGCTTCTTGAGAAGCGTTGCCTGCACGGAGTTTTTTGGGGGTACCCTCAGGTCCCTTTGAAGCGGTTATAGGGCTATGCACTTGAGTCGGATTTAGGGATTAGGAGTTAGGGTTTAGGGTTGCGGCTCAAGGGCGTAGGAAGTGTAGGAATCCGGGAGTTCGATGTTATTACGGGGAGGGTGCCCGGAACGTTTATGCTGTCCCCTACTTGAAGGAATTGCGAAGGGGGAGTTTGAAATCATTGAAGTGGGTTCTAGGGGGAGCTCCTGAGCATTTTTTGCCAATCCATATACCTAAGGCTTAAGGTATAGGCTTAGTGTGCCCAATTAGTGACCAAGCCTGGGACATGATAGCTGTAGCCCCTGCTTAGTAGGGTCTTATTACCATACTCCATTCCCTCTTACTCATATGAATACCCACCTCAAATGCACAGTATACCAAAGGAGTACTCAGGATAGGGGAATGTTGAGTTTGAGTGTTAGGGGAGGGGATCAAGCATGTCAATATTTGCGGGGCTTGTTCTTTCGGGTGACGGATAAAGGGTTACCGATGTCTGTAGAAAAACGTTAGAGGAATAGCCCCGTACCCCTCGTAATCCCCAAACTTCCCTGATGCTTCCGTGCAGTCACACTTCCATGATACCTTCCCTTCTGCAGTAGTTGTAGGTCATTTTCTGAAGGCAGCACTTTGTAATCACAACTTCTGAGGTCTTGCTTTCCATGGCCTAAAAAACAAGGGCTCTGGGGCTGACTGTCATAGATTTCATATTCCTACGAGAAATGTAGAGGAATATGCTGGTAGTGTTAGATGGTTCAGAGTTCAGTGGGCAAACCCGCGGCCTCACCCCACCTCAGCCCAGATAGTTTTTAACTAGACCACGACCCTCATATGGTTGGACTTTCAGTCTTGGAAGCATTCTTGTCAGTATATCCATCTATAACCACTGTCATATTCATATTTTTAGCATTATTGCCATCACTCTATCTTTACCACCGGTTTCATCATTTTTAACGGCTTGGCTGAGTGGTTGAAGGACCCTGAACCCTGAACCCTAAACCCTTAACTTGGTCTTTCAGTGATTCAAGGGGATGCTGTGTCTGGGTTGAACCCGAAGCCCTAAACCCATAACCCCCCCCAACGCTACACCCTCAACCCATGAGTTCACACCAGACCTCAAAAGTGCAAACCTAGGCTTTAGGGTTGGGGTCTGGGTTTAGGGAGTTTAAGGGTACACCTACACCCTAAACACATGAATTGCAACTTAAATAACAAGACTTAAATCCACAGTCATCATTCAACCTCTCCACAACTTCCAAGCCTCAAGCCCAAGATGGGGGTGCCTAAGAGGCCCTGGGAAGAGGAAGGGATTCTAAGCAGAGTGTGAGGTCCACCTTAAACTTAGAGATTATTCAAGACGTGTCTTCTAGAAGCTGCAGTATAGGCCTCACCTCAATCACAAATCTCTATGGGTTAACCTCTTCTCTACTCCGTAAGCCGTAACCCTGCATACCCCAAATTGCCCTTAACAGGATTCCACTCTATTACCCTGCACATACAGGAAGCTGGCCCCATACTCCGAAATCTAGATCCTAGGTCCTAGATCCTAAATTTGAGGGGCTAATCCAAAAATCCTGCATCCCTCAAACTCTCAGCCTCACACCCTACATCCTAAAGGCTTAAGCCCTTTAAATCCTAAGCCTACCACTTCAACCCATTGTAGTAGTTTCCATTTTCTTTTCCATTCTCCCAATATCACCCCAATAAAACTCCTAAGCCCTAAACCCCTAGCCCTAAACCCTGAACCCTAGACCCTTAGCCCTACATCCCCTGTAGAACCCCAAAGCCGAAATCCTGAGCCCTGGGCCTTTGACTGCACAAAGGCAGGCCACAGCCTGTGAGTTGCAATCCTTCCCGGCTGCTTGACTTTTTATTTCTTATAACATATAGGAGTTTCCCAAAATTAGGGGGTACCATTTTGGGGGTCCCCATAATAAGGACTATAGTATTTGGGGGTCTACTTGGGGTTCCCCTATTTTGGGAAACTACCATATAGGGTTTTATTGGAGCTGTATTAGGGTCATATTGGCTTTATATTGGGGTTATATTGGGGATATATTGGGGATATATAGGGGTTATATAGGGATAATGGAAAATAACATGGATACTGCTATTCAGGGTTTTCAGTGGTTTCTGTGGTCTTCTTAGGAAGATTTCTAATTTTCCTCATAGTATAACCGTAAGGATTTCTTAGAAATAGTATTCTAATTATAGGTCCAAGGAGACTACATATTTAGGGTTTTGGGATTCGGGATGACAAAAAAGTAAGAATGACCATCTTGGGTAGGAACATTCAGGAGTAAACATGGCAATGGATCAGAATTCTATTTTGGGGTAAGGTGGTGGGATGGTAAACTACCAGCAATATCAACTTAAGAATGGAGAACCAAATGGGAAATCAAAGGAACACGAAATGGAAGCCATCAGATCTAGGGTTGCATGGGGCTGTATGAGAGCAACATAGGTAAACGCCAAGCCATGAACTTGACACCCCCTAGATCCCAAACTGTGCGCTCTATCTTCCTGTATAGTACTCAGTGACTGGTGCATGCAACAAGCATAACATTAGAAGCCCACCCTATCTTTCACAACAAGCTAACCTTGTGAAGAAAGCGTATCCTTCGACACGAGGGGTCCACACGCAACAGGTTTTGGCACACGCAACAGGTTTTGGGTAACATTATAGATGTCAAGACCTTACTGAGACCTTGGCAATTCTTTTCTGATGGATACTTTGACCCTCAGGGCTATTGCTACATAAATCGCCTCCCCAAATATTAGATTGCCCGCCCACCCCCGAAACATTGAACACCTTCGTCATGGTCAATCACAAAAGGGTTGGGGTTCATTTAGTCACTTGTTGCTGAAATAGTAAACTGTGAATTCCTACGCCCCCAAAACCTTAAATTCCAGAACCCCGAACCGCCTAAAGTTAAAATCCTAAACTCGAAGGCCCAAATCGCAAGCCCCACCAATCCTCTACCTGAACCCCAAAAGTAAGTAAAATAATAGCCCTAAACCACTAAAAGCAGCCCAAAAGGCTATAATTCTACATGCTTAAGGGGTCCTGGTACCACTGAACCCTAACCCTGGGGCAAACTCCGAGGTGCAGCTTCCATTTTTGGGCAATCGACGGCTCAGAGTGAACTCCACCAAGGCTCATTTCAGGATCAGGATTTCAGGGTTTCAAGGTGTAGGGTTTCGGGGTTTTTGGGTTTATGCATGTAACCTCTTGATGAGTATTTGTGGGGTCCTTCAAAGTACCACAAAGTGATTGAACCCTGGGAGTATACTCAGTTTGCTCACCAGGTAAACCTTGTAAAGTTGCTTGCGCCTTCCCCGAAGGAGGGGAACTGCAAGGAACTTGAAAGTCTCGGAGTGGTCTGCAATCTCCTGTAAACCACAGTTTTCCTTTGGTTTTTAAGGCATTTCATTTTGGAAGAGTCCAGATATGCTGCTGAACTTCCACTTGCCTTTCTGGTGTACCTGTTTATGTCTTTGCTCATGGGCGATTTCAGGTTGAAAGTGATTTGGGGCTTCGAGATTTCGCAACTAGGTTTAGAGCCTGGCGGATTGAAGATTAGCTGGCTTAGGGGGTTTCAGTCCGTATGGGATTGGGTCGCTCCTTTGTGAGTTCGCATGGGACAGCTACATGATATTTACAGGCAGAGCAAAAATGCAGGCCTTCCTGACAAAATTATTCATGTGCATCATGAGGTTACTTGCCTCCGAATTACAGATCCCATGCCAAAGTATTGTTCCGAAAGCGCTAACAGCCAAAAACGAGACACCCAACCCCTCCTGGCCCAGGAGGAGAGGCGCAGTAACCCAGAAATAGGTCATTAAAACTATGTTGCATGTTCATTCTACTAGAACCCAATACAGGAAGAGAGGCAACCACAACAAGCAACAGTGTCCCAACACTGAACCAGACAACGTTCGGAATCACCGCAAGCCAGCTGGCACACCTGTAGGCTCTTGCAGTTTCATGCGGGTAGTTCCCAAAATGGGATCCCATTTTGGTACCCCTAAATACTAACGATTCCATAGGGGAGTACTATACAGATCTGGGGGGTTTCCCAAAGTTAGCGAGACCTTTTTGTGGGCACCCATAATAATAAGGATTATAGAATTTTGGGGTCTATGCTGGGGTCCCCGTACTTAGGGAAACTACCATCCATTCCTCCAATTCCTGTTTTACTTCCTAGCCCCCAGATAGTTAAGTCCATGCACCAAGCCCGACAAAATGCGGTAATTTTCAGTTTTTCACCCATCCTTACTAGTGAGTAATTGCCAGCCAGTCCATAATCCCCAAATAATACAGTAGTTTCCATCTGGTTTTCCATCCAATACTGACCACCAGGAAATGTAAACGACAAACCCCCAGACAGCGCAGTAGTTTCCATGATCTGTTTCCTCCCCACAAATCACCGGTATCTGTCTACACCTGAATCCACAGGGCAGTAGTTTCCATTTTAATTTCCATTTCCGACTAGCCACCATGCTAAGTTTACGTTTGAGACTTTGCCTCTAGGCGTTGATTCACATGGCAAGAGGTTCCTAAAACCTTGGCACAGGCCTGCATTCCTCGCATGTTAAGCACTCAGCCTTTACCGTCTAAAACGGTCCAAGTACCTGTGGTCTAGGCGCACATGGGCTTGTATACATGTACATATGTATATCCTGTATATCTGTATTGACATGATTACACATTTATTTATATCTATATCTGTACATTCATGGGCCCAAGTATATACTCCGGGTACGTGGACCCTTACGCCCTGGTGGCTCTTTGCTAGGTTACTGCGCTTTCGGAGTTCGAGTCCCCTTGCAATGGATCTGCACACTTGGAGGACCTGTCTTGAAGAACACAATGCGGGGGTTTTATAGGGGATGTACGGATTAGGAGGTTTATATTGAGATTCAACCCAAAAGGGCATGACAGAAACATTTCGGATAGCACCTCAGACGAAAGCAGCGTATGCGTGACCGGAAGGACTTTTGACCCAGGCATTCATTCCCGAACTGACGCCCCAAAGAACTCGAAACCCAGTACCTGGACGGGAGTTTTCATGAATAGCTGGCCCAGCATATCGGTACCCAATACAGCTTAAGCCTCATTCTAGGCATATACCTCCAAAAAGGAGCTCCATTTGTGGAAGCCCCCCGGCCCCAGACAAAGCTAAGTGTTTTTTTGAAGCCCCTCGAAAATCCTTCAGCTTTGCTCTTGCCAGAGCATGGTTCACGGTTTAGGGTTTAGGGACAAACCCCTTCAACCTGCGACTGAACCTATGTGTAAACGAAGAAGTAAGGATATGTTCTGAAGATCTCAATACGTTACCTTCCTACATAATTGGGAACCCGGGCCCCCCTAGTTTGGCATTTCCAGAAGGAAACCACATCTTGGGGGGACATGCTTACAACAAATAGAAGGTGCTGTGTGCTTTATATAGGAGAGGGAAGCTCAACCCTAAGCCCTATACCTTCAACCCTGCACGCTGAGCCCTCAACCCAAAACCACCAAGCCCTACAAGCAAGGCATGAGGGCGTAGAGTTTAGGAGTTAGAGCTTCATGCTTGGAGCAACTGCTGGGAGTGTGCAACTTCACGGTTGATACGAATTGGTTGTCTATGCAGATATGGTTCATATAGACCTAATATTACTATGATCCTGGATCTGGAGACCGCCCAAAACAAAACCTGTTACCCTAAACCCTAAAACATAATCCCCCTTATAACTTTATAATCCCCTATATAACCCCCTAAACCCTCAACCCTGTTTTGCGTAACCTCACGTGTAGACAAGCATGGAGGAAAGCCTCTCTCCTTCTGGAGAAGAGTACCTCGGCAGTCCGATAATGGGTCTAACGATGGTAGTTTCCATAGGTTTCAGGGCTTGGGATTTAAGACTTAGGGTTTAGGATTTAGGGTTTAGGACCCTAATGGCAGAGAAATATTAAAAAAAGAAAAGACATGGACGCTGGGTCTGTACAAGCTTAAAAAACAGTAGTTTTCATCTACATCGGGGGACCCCAATATCGACCACACCATGCTATACTGCTTATCATTGGGACCCCCAAGAAGGAACCACTCATTTTGGGACACCCCAAATGCTTAGGTCTCCTCGTTCGAATACTAGCGCCGTAAATAAGTTCTCTACATAAAGCCGACATGCGCTTGTTAAGGGGTTTGGATAAAGACCAGGAAAGTGAATGATAGTATGCGTTGCACTGTGCTAGTTGATTAGAAATAGTGTTGTGCATCATGATTGTACAAGATATACTGGAATGCATGATAGCGAAGATCTCAAGAAGTCACAGAAACTGCTACAGGAAGATTCAATTGTGAGCCTATGGTTTTATGCTCTCAACCCTGAACATGCTTTTAGCACGATGCCTGCTTTCACCGAAAAGAAGAGCCCGTATTCCGATGCACTGTTCAGAGTTATTGTTGTTGACTTCGTAGTTCTTACCATCAGTATCTGAGCATTATCAGTGTTGCTGTAAATGTACTGGAGCGTCACCGTGTAAGAGCCTTAATGATTTTACAGATATACAGGCTTATACTCCTTCAGCTTTTGTTGACCCTCTCCTTTGGCTGGCTAACATGGAAACCCATACAGGCATTGCAGTTTGAACAGGATTTAATCCTTGTACAGCCTTTGTTGGGCTCTCATGCCGCCCCCCAATCCCTAGTGATAGATGTTTCCTCAACATACAAGGGTATTCTATTGGGGGAAGGGGATTGGTTTGGGGAGGTACCATTGAGGGTTTTGGGGTGAAGAGCAGAGCTTTCTAATAGGAGCTGCATGGTTCAGGGCTGGCCGAAGACTCCATCCCTCGAAAACTTTTGCCCCTGACCTGGCGCACACCCCAACTTCCCCTGTCATTCTTGCACTATGCTGGGTAAGGGCTTCAAAATCATGAACAAGACAACAAATTTTCAGACCCCGCCTCTTCACCCTAAACCTCAATCCTCTAACCTTAAGCTCTCAATCCTAAAGTCCAAAACCCAGCCCTCCATCCACGAGGTCTCTAGTCTTAAAGCTGGAGTTGAGCGATTTCGAGACTGCGAAGATGAAAACTGCGGCCAAGACAAGTGAATCGGGCCCCTTGGCTTGCTGTTGTGACCTAAGAATGCTTAGGGGTATAGTATAGGGCCCAATAATAGAGAATCAAAGGGACAAGAAAATGGAAAACAACATGGAAACTGGGGTTATGGGGTAGTTCATTTGTAGAGGGCTTTTCAGAATACAGACAGTAGAAGTCTAGGGCGCCACGCTTGAAGGTATTGTAAGAACACAGAACTCTCCAAATGTTGCGCACCTCAACAAGGCCGCAAGTGCCTTGGTGGCCTGATTCGCGGGCGAAGTTGTAGAGGAATCAGTACTTAAGTTTGCAAATTTCGCTGCACTGCCCGAATAAAAGTTGAACGAGAAGCCCAGATTCAATCACCTGTATATCAATTCTTGGATCCTTGGAACCGTAATCCTGAAGCGCGTCCCGAGCAGGTGAGCATTGCCTTCCTGCCAAGATCACGTCTTTGCGCGCGCTACTAGAAAACGCCGCCCAACAAGGCTCAGCATTTCAGTTAGTTGAGAGGGCTCAGGGTATGCCACTGACAATCCCCTGTTCAAAAGGACCCCATATCCTCGAAGGTTGAACCCCAAATCCCCAAAACAACTTTCGGCATCGCATTCAGTAGGAGTGCTGAGAGCTTTGGGACTCCGATTTTCGATGATGCAGGGTCTTTCGAGATGAAGGGTTTAGAGGGTTTTGGTCGTACTTTTTTCCCCCGTTAGTTCTGAAGCAAGTCGGCACCCTGGAATATCAGACAGGAAGCAAAGCACCCTGGAAACAAAACATGGAGCAGCATGATAGAAGCCTCTTTCAGCAGGACAGGTTCCTTCGACGGCCCTGATGTAAGGGCAACATATAGGGGGGACCTCATTGCGGAAAGGTCCATAACCCTGAATGGCACCAAGCCCCAGACCTTAAAACCCCTCATACCTCATCGAAAATTCTGTATAACATACAATGATACACTACAAAATTCTATAATATACCATAACATGTGACAAGAAGCTACACGTGCAGGCCAGGAACGGCGATCTCCATGTCGCTCGGTTTTCATGTCTGCTCTCTCAGCGATCCCGGAGTGATCAGGGTTTCGCAGCATAGCCCTACCTTGTACAAAGGAAGCGCAAAAAATTCTACACCGTAAGCCCCGCTGGTCATTCAGGTCCCGCCAAGGGGTAGGTCCCGCCAAGGGGTAGATGCGAGTGATGCTTCGAGAAACCCATGTGCAGCTTTGCTTCAGGCTCGTGGACCATCTTTCAAACTCCTGGTACTGGAAAGTTCCAGTTCGAAGCATTGTTTGCTACGACTAGGGATTCTTCGATGAGAGGCCTCTTACTCGCCGTAAAAGTCCACATGCTACGTTGGCATGAGACTGTACGAGTACTGGAGTGTGAGTTTAAAGCACTTCCCAGGCCTCACCCTGAAACCCTCCAAACCTCAAAACACCCAAACTGCCAGGGCTTGTCAAGAAAGTCCAAACATACAAGATGGCCCACGTCCTGCTTCAATATTATGCAGTTCTGCTGGAACGGTGTTGCCTTCTGGTGATCAATACGGGTTGGGGGAATGAGCGGATTGTGGGAATACTTGTGAAGGGCTTGATCATGAACTATTGCAAAGCTTCTTTCGTGAAAGTTCATGTGCATTGAAAGTTGATTCTACCCCAAAATCGCATTCTGATTCTTGAGGTCTCCGTCATGGCTTTAGGAATCCATTCCACATGTCCCCCAACATGAGTAATTCCTATACAGCTCCCCACCCGGAAAAGGCCCAAATGAGCTTTACCCTAAATCGGACCTCCTTTGTGGTTAGGTGGAGCCAGGGCAGGAGGTAGAATTGTGACCCCAAACCCTGAGAAGAAATGCGGTGTTAGTCAGTAATTGTGATGTAGCCCTGAAAAGGTCCCTTTGTACTCCCTCGAAATGCCTGAGCCTCCTAAAGGTACCCGATTTTTCGAGCTCCCAGAACCGTAAACCATCAAGCCTCCAAATCCGAAACCCCTTTGCAAAGTTTATGCTGCACTGGTAAGGCCTACCGAAATGGAGTTGTGATTAAGGGTTTGGGGTGCAGACATCGGGTTTCGAGGTTGAGGGAAGCCTTCAGCCTAACCTTCGACACTTGATAATGGGAAGTCTCCGAGAATGCATAACACAGCATAATAGAATATACTATCAGAACCATCATATACTATAATATACTATAACGTTCTATAATGTAGTACACCATATCTATGCGACGGAACTTGTCTTGCTGGTTTTAGCTGTCTGTTTTTTCGAATGTTTTCGGCAACCACCGAAAGAAATGTCTTCGATTTTTTATTCTGAGCTTGAATAAGAAGAGCGCCTGAAACCTCTGCGGAAGGGCAGGATCAGCTGGGTGTAGGAGTGTAAATAATTCGTAATAATTGCAAAGGCGGGGACTCCCAAATAGACTGCAAAGGCGGGGACTCCCAAATAGACCCCAATATATTACAATCCCTGTCATGTAGTTACCCCCCCCAAAAAAAAGACACCCAATTTATGGGAATCCCCAATTGCAAGAGCTTTTATTTCTGTAGAACACTGGAGTTAGAGATAGGGTAGATGGTTTCGTAAAAGAAGCATTCTGAGCTCCGTCGGGGGAGGCAGACCAACTCGACTAAGGCAAAGGACACAATCCATGCAAGAGGGGAGGCTATAGGGCTTTATATGGGGATTGATGGTTCCCATTGGGGTAATATTAGGGTTATATTGGGCTAATATTGGGATAGTGGAAAATAAAATGAAATATGCTATAATGGGTTATCTAGGGCCTACCCCGACATGTATGAGACCCGAGGCACAGGTCTCGACGACCGATGAAGCTTAAAGATATCTATTCGGGTGTCGTGTCCTTGTCAGCCAGGGCTTGTCAAGGGTTACATATACCGTCATTAGTAGTTTCCATTTTTCTTTTCATTATTCTGTGTGTCCCTATATAACCTAGATAATCCCAATGAAGCCCATTTTTATAGGTGTGGAGCTCTTGGTTGAGCATAGGCGGCCCAGCGAGGTTCAGGCTCAATTCAGCATTGGCTGTGCTTGTATGCGTGGCGTTGGGGAGCCTCCCAAAAGGCAGGCAGCCAAGAAAGAATCAGGAGAATTTCGGAATTGGTCAAGGATCCGTCGTCAGACAACGCTGTCAAATGCAGCTTTGCGCCAGATTGTTATATTGTCGCTGTCCTTCAGTGAGGCCCCCGTGTCGACCTCGAATAAAGGCAACGCCTTTGCCTTCTATGCCCTTAAGCAAGGCACTACTTGAACACTTACCCGGTCTGTGGATGATCATCTGCGAATCCAGAGCCTAGGCTTAGGGAGCCGTTTCCCCAGAGTGAGGTAGTTGGCTGGCGGAACATGAGAGAGAAAGCAAGGACCACGGTCCCTGCAAGGTGCAAATGTGCTGTAAGCTGCCAGAAGTACTCTTCAGACTTGACTAAAACTAAAATCTGCCTTTGGAAGCTTTATGTAACGGATTGCCCGGTTTTTCCTGTTCTGCATAGTAGCAACTACTGACAACAAGGTGAAATCAGAACTGCTGCCAGCGTTCGGGGCAAGTCTTGCGTAGCTAGACCCACGCAGCCTGGTCATCTTTCAACAACTGGTTTCATACCGTACCGGTTGGCATGTTATGAGGGTCTAGGGTTTAGGGACCTCTTTGTTTCTGCCACTGGTGGCGCATCCAGGAATAGATCGGGTGCGCTTGAGGACCCACCTTTGGCGAAGGGCCTTTAGTGTGTACTTCAAGCACGGGTGTTTTTAATCATGAAAGTTTAACCATACTACATACATGTATGTAAACCCCGACGTGGTTTAAGATATGTGAACAGAGTGAAACATACATGCGCCTTTCTACGATGCAAGCCCTAAACCGGGTAAGTATACTTTCGAAAACATTCAAGTTCCAAAAGCCTCAAGGCCTAAACCATGCAACCTTCATTCTGGGGCTACTTGGAGGGTCAGGGGGACTTAGTAGGTAGGTTAATCATCCCTGTAATGCATACAGCAACACTAGGGTCATCCCCTTCATTGACCTACTTTCTAAGTCCCCCTGACCTTCCAAGTAGCCACATTGCATGTATTCCCAGGTCTCCTCTTGTGTTGCAGCCCCAACATAGGCAGTTTTAAGGAGCCTTACGGTAGTGTTCAAACGTGCTGCAGATGGAGTCTAGGCGGCCTTAGTAACAGTGTCATCCTCACCGACCTTGCAGTCGCGTAATGTACATGCATCCTGCCTACTTACAGGTTTAGGGTTTAGGGTTATAGGCGGAGGTGAGACGTGCAGGGTTAAGAATTGTGTCTGTCCGGGGTTATCCACTTCGTCCTCCGCGAGGGTCGTCGACAATTTGATCCTAGGCCCTAGATAGTAGTTTCCATTTTCCTTTCCATTATCCCGATATATCCCCAATATTACCACTATATATCCCCTGTATAACCCCAAGCGGCCCCTATACGAGTATATTGTCCCCCTTGAGTTTTTCGAAATATGGCTTTGGGCATGATATAATAAGATCCCCATATACGCCATACTCTATCTACTTAAGGGGGACTATAACCCTGAAATCCCAAACCCTAAACCTTAAATAGTAATTTCCATTTTCTTTTCCATTATCCTTATATAACGCTTATATACCCCATATTCTATCTACTTAAGGCGGACTAGGATCTTGTCTTGGGCCGCTTGAGAATTCCCTGTGGCTGCTCTTGGTGTCCTACGCCAAGAGCACGGACTTCAATCCAAGGAGCTGGCTCAGGTTCAGGTTTCTTGCGTAATCCCCTCCCCCCTGATATTAAATATTCCCGAGAGATACATATATATATATATATATCTTAATATGCCACATTATGCGAGTATTTAATATTAGGGGGGTGGGGGGGGTTAATGTTAGGGGCAGGGGATTTCAAGGTTGGCGTGGCTCTTAGTAGGGTATATTGATGACCATACTTCCTGGATGATGTTCCTATCAGACCGGGTGGAATTTTTCTCGCGCTTCCGGGCAAACTCCATTCCACAATTCGCCAGAGGGCTTCACAAAAATGGCCGAAACATATGCAAAACAGCGAGTTAAGACCACGGCATACCCTACGGTCCCTTAAGGTAGTATTTCAGACAACTCTAGTGTTTCCGAAGTATACCTGCCTAGGTAAAAGTGTCGGTTTCAAGGTAACTGGCCAGTTCCGCCATACATATCTCTGGATCTGGAGTTCTAAATGATTGAAATCCTGTAACGACCTAAATCCTGAAGATCTCATAGGAGGGCTGATGGCGATGCCAGATTTAGAGTTCCAGCTTTATGGGTCTACCGCTCTGGCTACATCCAAGCTCCAAACATACTTGTGGGGTGGAGGGTGTAGGAACCACCCCAAGGCCCCAAAGGCATAGGACGTTCGCCGGAAGCGGTGAAGAAAGCTGCCTTACATGGAAATCTATTCAAAGACATTTTCGACACCGCGCCCGGCCAGGATATTATCATTCGGAACGCTACTCAAAATCACGTGAATGAACACCAGCATTGCCTTTCTAACGTGGGCCTCCCAGAAGGTGCACCCGAATCTGATGTCTTGAGGACGGGGATACCCCAAGGGTTGAAGTGAGGGCTCGTATTGAGACCAAAATCCCAGGTGCTCAGCCCCAAGGAGCGTTGTCAGTGGGAAAGAACCGGGAATAACTACTCAGAACGCTTTTCTCATAGTCCTAGCACGAGCTCCAGCATGTAATTCCTCAACCGGGCCTTATCATATCTATTTCGTTTTTTTTTGCTGCCTCGCATCTGCGAATTGTGGATCCTGCCGCTGCGAGTTTTGCCTTGAATGTGCTTGGTGTTTGAGGTGGAGCAGTGGATCCCCAGAACTGGGGCTGACAATACCCAATGGTTTAGGGTTTAGGATTTGGGGTTTAGGGTCTAGGGTTTAGGATTCAGGGAGAAACATTGAAGGGAAAAGAACATGGAACATGGAATGGAAACTTGGGTTATATAGTGATTTAGAGGAGATGATATGTGGACAGGCAGTATTGGATGACTGTCATACGACTCTATAGAGGTTCCTAAATGTGGGAGTTAGGATCGTCAAAAATTAAACACCCCCTTATTCCGAATCATCCCCACACAGTTCCAATAGAGGAGTTTCTCGAAATCATCTCTCTTCAAACCCCTAGATAGGACCGCCATCAGCTTCTGACAGTATACACTTGCATGCCGTATTGGGAACCCTCCCCCTTGAGGTCGAGGGGTGGTGCCTTGAGCTTCAGGCATTACCCCACATGCCGAGGGGATAGTGTTCGAGCATTCGCATCCACAAGGGGATCAGCTGAAATTGCTGTTGCCCTTAGTCCCGCTGCCGGTGCGTGTGTGCGTG
>CAJNIZ010020979.1:58001-86110 GCA_905231905.1 Symbiodinium pilosum
AGGGGGTTGTATAGGGGATTGCTATAGGGCTCATTAAGCGGGGTACTAGGAGTTGAGACCATAGCTCATGTAGTCCCAGATGGACTTCGTGATCCCCTCATGACCTCCATATATCCCTGGGGCCCTGGGGGTTCAGGGTAACTTCATGGTGCGAAATCCCGTTTGGCTTGCAGCTGTGTAATGCGATGTTTTAGGATCCTCGCAAGGACATAGCATGGACCAAGGTCAGCGTGAGGGTGAAGGAGAGTTGGTGCTACTTTCCTACTTATCAGGATCGGATGAATACGTGTCATGGTACTACGGTTGTGGCTGCCACTACTACCAGTGCTGCTGTTTTTTCAAACCGGAATTTCATCTTCAGTCTCTCAGATGTGTTATAAGTTATAAGGGATGGAACCAACCCAGTTCCAAAAACGCCTGCGTATATTCATTCAGGAGATCTGTACTCCTGTGGCAACCAGCCTCAAAGAAGGTCCGGAAGCCAAGGTCAGTGTTGGGCTTGGAGTGAGTGATTTGCTTTCCGGGGTATACGCCCGGCATTCGACGACTTTGCCATGGCGCGTCTTCTTGCCGTGTTGCTCCGTGTACGCAGTATGCATGGTTCAGTGTTAGATTGGCCCCCTCTTAGAGGGTTCATGAGAGCTACTATAGAGGTTTCGGGTTGGTTTAGAGCTACGGTTGGGGCCAAAGGGGTGCTTTCTATTCCGTCCTACGTGGTTCTAGGAAGCTATAGTCCCTAAACGAATCCCTGATCTGGAAGCTCCTGCCGTCTCTATCTAGCGAACATCTTCTTGGCACCCACATGACATAGTTCCCAGACAATTTTGTGGCTGGTGTGCGGCGTTAAGTGTTGGACTTGTAGGCTCGAGGGAAGAATTAACTGGCAATTTCACTTTCAGGGGTAGACATCGGATGAACCCCTTACGTTCACATCTCATGCCCTAGAATCCTGATATCCTTAACCTGCAAATCTGAGAAAGGCAAAAAAGCCGTCACAAAAGTGCATACTAAGGCTACAACCCTACAGACCCCAGACCATAATTATCCTAAACCCTGGAACCGGAAAAAAACATGAACACTACAACATAAGCCCGGCCCTAAGGCATGCGCACCCCACACTCTAGACAATTAAGACGATGTACAAACCCCAGGCCCCCCCTAAGCCACAGCACATGGTTCCTAAATCCTCGAGAAGGCCTGCACTCGTATTCCAAATTGTTTGGGGGGTGCAGGGGTCTTTGTCCACAAGGGAAGACTTGCTAGGATCTCCCCAAAAATCTTGCAACAAAAGGAGTGGTTTCTAACTAGGGGTCAACTGCTGTGCAGTATGTTACATCCCTAAACTCTACACCCTAAACCCCAAGCCATAAACCCTACACCCCAAACCCTAATAATATCGGGGGCATCCCTGGTGTCGGAAACCCCCTGAGGTGCTGCACTTCCGTACCGGCGGCCCCCAGACCCATCTGTGCTAAAGTCAGGCCCTGACATTTGAAACCCTAAGGCCACAGCTTTGCTTAATCCCCTCCCCCTAATATTCAACCCCCAGCACCCCTTAACACAATGGGAGTATTTAACATTAGCTGCTTGCAGGTCTTAATAGTAGGGGATTAAGCAGTACAGAAACGCCCTAAACCCTTACCCTGGATCTTGAGCTTAGGATCCTTTTGGCTGCGACACCCACATTGCAGGGGAGTGAACTTGGAGGCAGTGCTGACTGTTGCAGACCTCTGTGGGTTGTTTTCAAAATTATGGGACCCTTTTGGGTTATAGATTATATAGATTATATTAAGGCACGTAATCTTTCGGGCTACCATAATGGGACCCTGATTTTTGGAAACTACCCCTGTGTGTAGGGCTCAGGGTTTTTCCGATATGAGGCTGTATTAGGGTTATAAGTTATAATAGGGTTCTATTAGGGATATAGTGGGATTATATTAGGGTTAGCTTGAGCAAGCTAAACATTCTCCTACCCTGAGCTTCCCGAAGCAGACGGAGAACTCCGCATAGCCAGTAAACTTTGCAAGCCGCTCTGTGGGTTCTTTTCTCGTTTTTGGGGGGAGTATTCGAATTCGTATACGACTATTCTACATGACCCATATGTGTCAAACAGCATATGAATTCTGCCAGAACCTGCGTATGATCCGCTAGCTTCTCTACGTTCCTTTCAAACCAACTCGTACCCTTCTTGACCTTATATACCCAGCTTTCCCTGTATCTTGATACCTTCTAGAGCCTCCAGAGTCTCCCTGAAAAGGGTAGGGCCAATGTTCAGGGCCCCTACTTCAACCGTCGTACCACTTTCTTGACTGAAATTTGGGAATCTACTGTATAGTTTTTTTTGCAGGAGGCTGAGCTTTTGGAGCTGATTGCAAGGGCTCCTGATCCCCAGTCCTGGTGGATTCAAAGTCAAAGGCTTATGTACATCGAACTGAAACTATTGGGGCCTCCAAGATATTTTTAGATTTTTGGTTACCATAACCCCAACAACAACCAACAATTACAATTTCTAGTGGGGTTCTGAGGCCAGTTTAGGAAATGTTCAGGTGTAGGGCCTAAAAGATAGGTCATGGAAGCATAATATGCTACGCCCTTTCTCAAGGACGAGACAAATCCTCGCTAAGGGGGATGGACAATTCTTGTTTGTATTCTGTGGACTGCACGGCGCTCACCATGAAAAGCGATCTTGAGAGCTTCCTTGCACCTGAAGAAAGACCCCTTATCCAAACCTTGAACCCTAAACCCTTACCGGCTTACATTCAGTGCATGTGTTCTCGGGGACTATCATCGTATCACCCCTCAAATCCCCCGACCGCTCCTTTAAACCCTGAATTATAAGCGTTGTCCTCCGCCGCAGTTCGCAAGACGGTCTCAGAAGAAGACCTCCGCAACCTGGATGCGCAAGGAAGTTGTACAGGTTGTATATATGAGGATGGGATTCGGGCCTGAAGTGTAGGGGTGAGTGCTTCCATGGAGTGAGCGTAGGGAGGATATAGGAGCTAACCCGGGGCATGGCCTGGCCCCTTGAGGGGAAGAGTCCTCAGCAGGTCTCCCTACACCCTAACCCTTGACTCTCTGAGATCTTGCAAAATGAACATGGAACCTCAACAGGGGCCCATGAAAACTACACTTCTGGTGAAAAGAGCTCATGTGGGGTTCATGATTAGTCTGCTGAGTATCCTCCTCGGCATCCAGGTTGTAGGGAGTCATGATATTGCTGCATGCAGTTCTGTGTTTAGGGTTCAGGGCTTTAAGGGTTGAGGCTTACTGTAACTGGTGCAGGTAAGCTGTTCGCCTTGATCGACGCAGACAAGGATGCTCGTTGACAACTTCTTATGAGGAAGTAGGATTTGGGACTTTATAAGGCTTTGAAGATGTTGAGTGTAGGCATTTTGAAGTAGAGGGGTTTTGGTTTTAGCGGTTTGAGAGTTTTAGGGCTCAGGCGGCTTATATCAGATGAAAAAGTCGGATTGCTCTTTAACGGGTTTCAGCGTTGGCTAGCTAATGGCTCCGGAGCTTGTGCAAGGTGTTCCTGCACAAAGTAACCAGGAATGTGCTCCCAACCGGAAGCCTATGTGACTAAACCCAAGACTCTGCCCAAAGCCCGAGACGCAAGGCAATGCTAATAACAGTTGATTATTTGAAGTTCAGGGTTGAAACAGTGCCGGCCGTATTCAGGAACTCCTCTCCATAGCGTACTGTTTTTCTACGGCGTCCCGAGTGACATGTGCCAGGGCGTTGGAGGAACCACCGCCCTCACTGCCCATGCTCCGGGGTTTACCCAAACTTGGCTTCAACCCCAAAGCGCTAAACCCTATCGAACGCCCAAGTTTAGCCTGATTCTGCTGTGTACTTTGATGGAGGGTTACTGCCTTTGATGTGATGGCGGCTACCATCCTTTGAGAGGTCCAGTTTCTGTCATGTCTCTTAATGTAGCAGCGGCTGTTCATGTGCAAGCGCAAGCATTGCTGGTAATTTAGATGGGAAGGGCGAGGGGGGAATACAGGACCTTTTCCCAAGGGGGTTTAGGTTACAATAGAAAGAGAGGTCATGATATTCACACAAGGATTGGTATAGGGCTCCACCCAACCATCCACCCTTATTCACATGAAACGTGCCCAAACACCAAGCTGATATCTGGCTTACTTCGAGAAGAGGGGGGATGAGGAGCAGATGGGGCGTGGTGGTTCTGAACATCTTTGAAAACGTTTGGTCACGTCACTAGAACCAGAGAGCAGCAAAAAGCGCAAGCTTCGGCTTCCGTACAAGCATGAAACTCTGACATGTGGAGGGTACCAGGACAGAATTCACAGAAGGGATCAGGGGAAAGGTGCTGCCTGACCGCTACCCTTGGGTCATCAGCGTTTTTGCTGGAGAGTTTTCTCAGACTTGGTACGACAGAAATACATAGGGGTGGTTTTTCTTTGTTGTTGGTTTGGTGAGTGTATATTTGATGATGATTGTATGTAGAAGGTGCTCATGTGGGAGACCAACATTTTTAACTTCAACCATAGAATGCGGGAGGAGATGAAACAGGTGTCCCTCAAGGTTGACGTAGTTTTTTATGTCGAAATTCGTGTGTCTGAGCAAGCAGCCACTTCCGCCGCTACTGCTCGTAGTAAACTTTTAATTATACTGCCCATGCATTTGGTATTGCTGCTCGCGGCACATTCAGTATTGGCAAGTGCAAGAAACTTGGAACAAGAGTCTAGCCTTTGAGTATTCTCCAGCCTTCTGACTGCAAGCACCCCAGAATCTTAAGCTTCCCTGAGTCCCAAGACCACATGTACTAGAAAACAAAGTACTCAACTACTGACAACTTGGGCCCGTAGGGTAACAAACAGCCAAGGATGGAAAAGCTTCGATTGAACTTCGCCTGCAAGTTGGGTTTCCGCACTTTTTAGCAGGATTTGCTTTACAACTCGAGGGATGTAGGTACCCATTTGGATAATGTTAGGGTAATATTGGGATAATGGAAAATCAAGTGGAAACTACCACTTAGGCTTCTTACAACTTCATTAGGATGATTACAACTCGAGTACCTCAAGAATATTGAACTTGCTGTTCTAGGCGCAACATAGGAAGCCAAACCCTGGCAATCCTGGCCTGAAACTGAAGCGTTGGCATGAGGTAGACTATTTCATTCAAGAGTCTTGTGGTTGCTTTTAGGATTCGTTAGGGATATAGGTACCCATTGGGGTAATATTAGGCTTATATTGGGATAATGGAAAAATGGAAATTACTAATTGGGCTTCATTAGGAAGATTAACAGTTTTATTTTGTATTTTCCATGTGGGAAGACCATCGGGACACCTTGTGGTGCATCATCTGTGTATAGTTCATTTGGAACCCTAAAGCCCTATACTCCTAGCGCAAGAGAGACAGTCTTGAAAACACTCCTGCACCATCAGAATATGGTAGTTTCAAAGTGGGGGGACCCCAATATAGACCCCCAAAGTACTACAATCCTCATTGTAGGGACTGCAAAAAAAAGCTACCCCCAATTTGGGAAGCCCTAACCCCTATAGACTTCTAGATAACCCCAGTTTCCATTTCATTCTCCATTTTCTTTTCCGTTGAGTCTCCATTTTCGGGGTTATAGGGCCCCAAAAGGTACCCCTAATCTAATGAACCCCATGCCCCCCCAAAAGTATAAAGGAACCCTAAATCCTGTAATATTCCTATAATACCCCCAGAATACCCCTACATAACCACTATATAACCCCTATATCCCCCTTTAAAGGATCTTGACTCCTGGAAATAGGCAGAACTCGAGAGCTTCAACATTGCAACTACGCAGCGGCATGCAGAGATCCTGGGTGAAAATTCAGTGTTCAGGGCTTAGCGTTTAGGCTTACTCAAGTTTGGAAAGCCTCCAGCATGGGATGAAGTTTCGGGATGCGGGGGTAACTCTAGCTAGCCTCGTTGTTGGTATGTAGGCTTACTTGCGGTTCAGGATTTGAGGTTTACAAAGTAGTAAATTGAGAAAGACCCTGAAGAAAGTGCGCAGGGCACAGATTTGTCAACTAGCGCGAGGCGTGCCAGCTTCAACAGCTGGACCTTGCGCAAAACCCTTATAGTTTCCTATTAGAATAAGGAACCTAACATTAAGGCCCTTAAAGGGAGGGGCTTTATTACTCAGGGGTGTACATTAGGTTCCAAAAGCACGCAGCTTCAAGCCCTAAAGCCGCATCGCTTCAATACAAGGGCTTGGGACCCTTAGGGTAATTTGTAGGGGGATTAAGTAAGTGGATTAGCCCTAGAGATAGTTTTGGCTATTATGTTGCGGTAGGTGGTTATAGCATATTTGTTTAGATTTGCTAAATCCCAACCTTCAAGTAGTGACTTAATATTCTGTACGCGCCCCGCGAGGTCCCTCATACATGTTTCGAGAGTTTGGGAAGTCCTGCGAAAACGATGGGATCAACCCTAGATCCTGAAGTAAATTCAGGAGAAGTTTCCATTTCTGTAGGTAGTACGTACAATTGCCGCGCGTAATTAATTCTCCAGATAGCCGCCAAATCCTAATCCCCGTAACTTCCAAAGCTGGATCCTGATGACCTTGATGACCCTGAATCTTGACAGGCCTTCAACCGTAAGCTTGGAAAACCCCGGGATGCTTTGAGATAAGGCCAGACCACATGCTAACCTTAACTCGATAGGCAAGCTTGGAACTGGGCCTTGTGATATACATTTTATAACATTCCTCTGAACTATCTGCAGCTATCTGCTGAAGCAGGGCGTAGCACAAGTTAGGCATCCAAACCACCAAATTTAGCTATTTAACAAAGAGTTGAACCCCCAAACCAAACCTTCAGCCTCTGAACACCAAGCCCCCAAGCTTCAACTCTGCCGAGGAAGTTCTTCAAGGTTCCCTCTTGGATGGATGAGAACGAGGATAGAAGAGATGTCACGGTGATTTTCATTCCGGGATGCGTGTATGGAGTTGAAGATCTGGGGAACTTTGGGGATTAGTGGGAGTCAGCACAGCTTTTTAGGCCTTATTCGTTTTATGTTGGGTGCATGCGCTCTAAAGCTGACACCACTACGGAACCGAACCTTGTCCATGGACCCCTGCAGGACGGCAAGCTGAGTTTTGAGGAGGTGAAGGAAGCCAACCACAAAGCCACTGTGCAATTTTCTTAGACTTGACGGTACAGGGTCTAGGATTGCCGGATTAGGGGTTAGGGAGTGGAGTTCAAGGATTAGGATAACGGCTTAGAGTCGGTGACCAAATCGTTAAGGCCTGGGCTTCGGGAAGAGGATTTACAGGGTAAGTTGTCTAGGGTTAGGGTGCTGGTGACAGTCAGGAGCTGAGCAGATTCAAGGTCTGATTCGCGAAGCCCTTCAACCCCTCTCTCTTGATAATAACCCCCAAAAGAGTGTCTCCATATGGGGGAGTGTGTGTGTTATTGGGGGCTTTACCATTCCGTGAGGGGGGTTAGTCTTGGTCTTGGGCTGCAGCTGGTTGATGTTTTCGTAGGAAAGGGGCGTATCTATGGTTACTCAAGAAAAGCACTCGCCTGCATAGACCCGTACCGCACTGCTCATCTGAATCTTTGTTGGAAAGCTTTCTAGCCTTTCGTAGAGCCTGCCCGTCAATTTCAAGCACGTCTTCAAAGAGCCCGTACCTGTGCCTCCAGGTATCCGACCTACCAATGGAGTTACAGTCGATCAAGCCTGAATCACTGCAATCTCACTGTCGGAGGTTGCACCCTGGAGCTAGGCAATATACTATATCCCCCAGTATATTGGGCTTATTTAGGATAGTTAGTGGAAAAGAAAATGGAAACTACTATATACTATAATGGGGCTGTATACCCTAAGCCCTAAGCCTAGGTTGGGATGACGGCTCACAACATCGATCCGGAGGCCCAACCATGCTTCTGGAGTCGTACTCAAGCACGATGTAGACATACCCCAAAGACGTCAAATCCTGCTTGCGGTCCTAAGCATACTATAAACGCCAAATCCCAGGGTTTTGGCTTACAGGGTCATGCAGAGTTTTGTCCATTGACTTTATCACCTTTTTACAACGAGCCCCGCAAAACTCGACTAGACAGGCAATTGTGGGTTAACTCCCTCAAAATTATATCTTTTGAGCCTGCCTCTGTGGCCTGAACCGTGCTTCCCAATTCAGAGCCCTAATCTTTAGTTTCTTTAAAGCACTGGCCCTGGGGACCAGTGGCACCTTGGCCTGGGTTTTGACAAGCATTGAAGTCTTATCCCGAGACCCTAAGCCGAATCATATTCTGCATTCTTTTCATTGCCTATGGGCCTCCAAGAGTGGGCACGCATCAGAAGAGGGAGGATTTATTTAGACGCTTCCTGAGGCATACCGTACAAAAAACGCTAAGACTTCAGAAGCTTTCATGGGCCCCTGAAACCCTAAATTCCAAGCTCTTGGCAGGAAATCAAGAAAGAGCACAAGAAAGAGGAGGCAAAGTTTCAAGAAGTCGATGCAGCCAGGCTCAAGGCTTCACCCGCCTCAGCACTGAGCCCTGGATGAGTAGTATTTTATTTGGGGATACTATGGTACCCAATATAGAGTAAGATTATATCCTCCTTTTGGGGCATAGTATCTTATATAAGGAATATATTCTTACTGTGTTTAACCACCAAAAATATCGACTCAGATGGGGTAATGCTATAGTTACCGCTTTTGGTGAATGGATTTGTGTTTCTTGAAAAATGGGGGAGATTTGTAACCCAGCATGACTGTAAATGAACCTCCAAGTAGGGTACATGGCTAAACTGAACCTGAAATCTCAAACGCGCCCCGACGTTCAACTCCCAAATTACCATTCCGGGTGTCGCGGGCATGTACTTGTCAAAATATCGGAGCTAGGATGCTTTTGTGGGGTTCCTCACACACCCTCAAATGGTAGGGCCCTTATTCCAGGGAAGAGGGGCCACAATTTTCAGAAGCCCAAAACGGTAATCGCCATAATTTTCGAAATCTCGACCACACCATCTGTGTTGCATGGATTTTTCAAAATCACGCATCCCTTTTTGGAGCTCTCTGCAATGAGGATCCCACTAGTACTCCCAGGAAGCAATATAGGCCTCCCTATTCTCAGAAATTTCGATTTTTTGGGAGAACTTCAGGGATGGAGGTTTTACCCCTCAATCTACGTAGAGGGATAGTCCAGCCGAACTTTCGGAGTCAGTTCACAATAGGCAGCCCCACAAATCACCAATCCATACCCTGAAGCATAAGCCCCTGAACCCGAACCTCCATGATGACCTCTAAGTAAGCCTTGAACAGCATGCACTGGAGATTGCTGCTCAATCTGGCAGCCTAGACCATCCCGTTCGCCAATGGGGTTGCCTTCTATTCTCACTATGTTATTCTTTCATTGCTATGACTTTTGTCGTACTATCAAAATCATTGCTATCGTCATTATTACCAGTTTTTGTAGAAGAATTATTGGGCTTCCTGTGTAAGCGTGCCCACCTTGTACCTCTGCACGGGAAGATCTCGGCGGCACGATCATCCAAAGCTTGTCATGCAGAAGTTATCTTGAAGCACAGTCCGTATGTACTAGTTACACCATCTGTTACTGTTACACCCAGAACCATATTCAACATCAGCTATTATGTGTCATGCCCCTGTGAGAACACACACCACCAACTTAGCATCAGTTATTTGGATTCCGAAGCCCTCAACACTAAACATTCAAACCTGAACCGTAAACCCTCGTGTAGTAGCATGTAGTAGCCATAAGCTGTGACAGCAAGGCAGACAAGGATGGAGTCCCTGGGCAAAATCTTGCGAGATGGGGTTTCGGAGTTTAGCTTCGAGATTGGCGTTTTGGGTTTAGGATCTTTTCGGCTTAGCGCTTGGGATCCATTCGTGGTGCAATTAGCAGGAAATTGCTTCAACGGTGCCAGAATTATCCTGGAGTTGTTGTGGACACCGGGTTTAGTGTTTTGGAGCAGCGGTTTCACCTGGGAGTATGAACGTACCGGGCCTAAAACTCTAAGCCCAGAAAGATTTGTTTTGAGGGTTGGCTTTGGGTTTCGTGTATCCATGGATTTTAATGGAAGCTTGCGGCTTCTGGATATTTACTGAAGCTTTTCCCCATTCTAAATATGACAAGATGCATGTCTATGTATACCCATGTTTATAATTATGTATATGGGTATATATGTACGGGGAAGCAAGCAGCTGTGTCCATGGCTTAGGATTCAGGCAAGTCGTCATAGGCAACAGGAGAGATCCGTTGCAAGTCTGTTGCATTCCGCTCCTACGAGGTTTCTACATTTAAGTCATGGTAATCGCGCAAAGCACGACCACCACGAAAAATATCAAGCAACATGAAGTATGCGCAGGGATCCCGATGGGAGTTTCTCAACATGTGAATTCAAAGCCTTGCTTGATCGGAACCCCAGAGTTTGTTCTCTCCATGATACTGCACATGTCGGCGGGCTCCCAAGGTCGCTGCTTTAGAGGACCTCCCTAAACATTGGCCTCTAAACTCTCATCTCCAAACCTGTGCTTGTAAATACTCGATAAGCTTTCCCCAGGTGCTGTCTCAGAGCGAGCTGGTGAAGTTTTTTCATCCCAATCTGGATACGAAGGCCGCAGCTGCCATGCGGTAGAGATCAGAGGCTTGAGGGCCCGAGTCTACTTGATGATATTTATTTGATGATTCCTTGATGACATTCAGTTCCCCGCTTATTTACTCACATGGGCTTTCCTTGCTTGTTCTTCGTCCCTTTTTGGGTGTCCCAGTAGTGGATACAACGCCGGCATATTTGAGCAATATTTTGGAGAAGCAATCATGCGTAAACAGGACACGCACTCATAAACAAAATGCATCCTGCTCACGCTTGCTTGTTGAGGCTCACAAAGAGCCGGAACAAAGCTCCGCGGGACTTTCTCAACACAATCACTATGAAATCCTGAAAGGTAACTCTAAAACCTTGCACAGCCTTAAATGACCTGACAAAAAAAGATGCGTAGATATGCCAACGGTCAGAAGGAGTCCCATATGTGTATCTGTATATGATGTGTGGTTTTTTTTATCGGTCACATGAGATATGTAAAGGATGGCCATTGGATTCGTGACACAGGGGTCTCGATTGGAAAACGATAGCACACACACCAAAAACTTGGCAGCATAGTGTCGTCCTTAACCAACGGTCCTTTGAGGTTTCTGCAATCGAGACGCAATACCTCATGGATCTGCATGACAAGGATGGGATGCAAAGATCTGTAGACCGGGTTGCTGTTGAGGAGTTTAAATCAAGTTCCCAAGGGTATATAGTGAATGATAGGGATTTCTTGCTATAGTAACTCAATTTAAGTTCTATAACAGCAACCCAATTTAGGGGGTGAAGAGGCTGATGTTTTGGGGGTTTGAGACAAGAGTTGTGTGAGTAAGAGTCTTGAGTGTTTTTTGGCTAGTTATCAAAATTGTGGGTCTGCCTCATGTATCCTAACCCCCATAAGAGGATAGCGGGGACCCCAAGAAGGGGCCCATGTTTTTTTGCGAACGCCAAACCCTAATCCCTTAAACCCCGAACCCCAGACCGAAGCGCGCAGGCCGCCGCTCATTAGACACCAAAGAATTGCTCCCTGAAACTCAGAACACATAATGTCAACACGTACACCCTAAGCACGCAAAGCCCTTATGGGGCTTATACGTGGGATGCCCCAGATCTTAGGGTACATTTAGGGACTATAGAGGATTTAGGGATGGGGGCTTCTGGAGATGAGACGGCACTTGGGTGTGCGTTAACAAAGATACAAGGACTTGAAAAGATAGAATTATAGCCCCTAAGCTTAGACACATCCGGTATTTTCTTAGGTGATAAAGCGAGTTTACGCGGGTTTCTATTGCGGAAAAGAGTGGGGGGCCCACATTCAAACACCGCAAGTGGCGCCATGTTCGCCTAGCAACACTATTCAGTTGGTAACTGCCATTTTGACAGCAACAAGAGAACGTAGCCACATGCGTGAAGACCGTTGACCTGTTTTGACTTCTTGTCCTGGCTGGCTGCTAGCTGCCGAGTGCTGCAGTCCATAGTGAAGTGCCCCACTATAAAATGGGGGTCGTAAAGCCGCCCACTATGGAGTACAGTTACACTCTTCCTTTGAATGATAATCTATACTGTTGCATTCACTTTAGCGGCCATTCTTATGAGACCCGCTTTGGTGTGTTTCGATTTAGGGGTCGTAGCAGAATCCAGAGCATCACCTTTAATTCAATCGCCAGAAACCTCAGAACCAAGGGAGCCTTATTCAGGATGGCCATCTTTGAATTTCCGGAGGCGCCATTTCTTTGTGCGAAGGCTTATACAAAAGAGAGGAGGAATGTCGCCATACTTGGCTAAAGTCATTCAACCACGAAACGCCACTACTCGGACCCCGAAACTGTAGATCCTGAACTGCACCACCTTTTGGGGCTTGGTGCTCCTTATGCGTGACGTTGAAGGCGGGTACATAGCGTCAAAACTTCCTCCTGCTCAGTTAAAACGGATCCCTGCAGTAATTCGTCTCTATACTGCCGTTATACTCCCAATAACCCATTCCCAACAGAGCATGAGGCGAAGCTTACCAGCCCCGAAAACGTTTTTCCACTAAGTAAACTGGGTATGGGATCTGCAAGGGTTGCACCTCATTGCACCTCAATGATAGATTTTGGCCTTGAATCTGTAGTATGCAAAGTAGGGGGTCCCTCAGAGACCCTGTAGTCCATTCCCCCTAAAACATTACACCCCCTCTTATGTAAAATGCTGGCTTTTCAAGGGCCCAGCTAAAGTTAATTACGGCTCGGATCCTCTAAATTAGGGGAGGCCCTAGCATGACTCTCAAGGATCAGGGATCTCCTTGTGAAAAAATGTTGATAATTTTGATTGGTTTTATAAAGGAATTACATAACATCTGAATGCGATTTTAAGAGGTTTTATTGAGGTTTGACATCATGTTTGGAGTAGACTGAAATTGGATTGAAACTACGTTCAACAGGTTTTAATAAGGTTCTAGTAAGGTTTCGATTGGTTTTAATTAAAGGTTAAGTCGGTTTTTACATGATCTCATTGTGATTGTTGATAGATGCCTAATAGATTTAATTAGATTGCAATTACATCTCAGTTGATTTCAAGTCCATTCATTAATTTTCTTGCGATTTTAAGATTAAGCCGTTTTTGTGCGATTCCATCGCTTTTCACTTGAACTACATCTCAATGGGATCCTATTGCATAGCCCCTAATGATGAGGGCGCACGATATGTACCCCTTCCCCCTAATAATAAATACAGGTTGGAGTACATACATTTGGGGGGACGTTTAATATCAGTGAGAAGGGATTGCGGATGTATGGGGTTACATTGTTAAATTTGGGACATCCCTAATCAGGATTCTCTATGAGTAATTTTGAGAAGTTCCCAAGCTGCCACGCTGCAATGAACAAATGCTGGCAATGATCCTCCAGTCGGATCGAATTTCTGGTTTAAGGCTTTAGGCCTTAATTAAGGGCTTCTACAGAACATGAATTAAGCTACCACCATGGGGAAACGCGTTTTTCCCGATATATGAGTATCGTGGTACGTAGCTCAGCTTAAGTTCCTTAAAACCCACCCTGTACAACCAATCCTAAACCCTATCCGATGGCTCCTATGCAGCTTCTGTTTGGGTTTGTTATGTCTTGGTTTTCTATGAGTTTCTAATATGAGACCAAACAAGAAATTACGTGGCAGACCCAATCAACTGACTGTTTCAAAGAGGCCTTGAAGCATCGTTTATGCATGCAAAGCGGAGCTTAGGCTACATGAGGACCCCCCAAATTTCTGCAACCCTAAATGCCAAGCTCTAATGCCCCGCACCCCCAACCTAATCCACAGATCATCCGCAGGACAAAGATGGTTCTCTGACTCAGACGCTTGGTGCCGAAATCCGGTTTAGAGCGAGTGTTTGGGGTTTAGGTTTTAGTTTGTTGAGGTATTGGGCGCTGCGGTACGTTTTGTGAGCTTGCAGCTTGACATTTGGAACCTTTTCGACCCTTCGTAGGTTTCCTGATGTAGCTGCAAAGCTTCTTTCTGCCTCGGGCAACAGAGACTAGGATTACGTAAAATACAACGTAGGGGCTCCACGACCCACGGCATGGACCACGCGATTTAGGGTGTAGGTGTAGCAGTCTTCCTTGGGTAGTCAGGGTGTAGAGAATTGGATGTTTTCCTGGTTCTATTTGAAGAAAGCCAATTTCCTGGCAAACTCAGGGACACCAGGGAAATACAAAGGGAGGGCACATAGGATTTGGAGGATATTAAAACCCAGATATTTTGGCTGTAGCTCCTGGGCACTATGATGACAGCTTCCGCGCTGCAAGGCATGAATATTTTTTTAAGGCCTGATAGTTGTATGGATGGGTCATGGGCTGTGCTAGAGCCAGGTAGAGACCTTTAGTTTCTTCGCCTGGTACGTTGTGTGGTCCCTACATGAAGCCTCGCACACATCCTTTCTGGCAAGATGTGTGGGCGAAATTTGAAGACCCCTGCTGCTGCTGCTGCTGCTGCTGCTGCTGCTGCCTGAAACGACCAGGCAAGTGATGAGGATCTTGTCAAGCAATCGACTCCCGCAGGATTGCCTTGTAGGTTTAGGAGGAAGTCTTGACAGGACTCCTGAGAAGGGGGCGATTGGCAATCAGGTTGTAAGCATGCACCCATACAGAATTGTTGAGGATGGGCCCACTTGAGAAGAGGTTGGACCGCAACTGCCAAATGAAACTGCAGGCAGAATGCAGCAGCACGTCAGCGCCAGCCTGCCATGGTTTCCGATGAAGTTCCCACCCCAACTTAAAGGTCCAGGCTTTCAGGGCCGTTATTGGCCATGCAGAGAGGCAGAGGGCTGCTGAACACAAGAAGCCGCCCGGCTCAACAATGGCAAGCACCAAAATACCGCAAACCTGCGACCCTGAACTTTTAAACCCGCACCCAGCAAGAAGTCCTCAACTCTCATGAGCCTAAATTCACCCCCATAAGCCCCAAAGTTTCAAGCGAACCTTAATCCTTAAACCCACAAGCCCACTCCCTCACCCCGCCTTCCTGGCCCCAATCGCCCAGGAGGGAATTCCAAGAAAGGAGCGGGCCAGTTGACTTCGAAAGGGTGGACACCAATGGAGATCTTGGGATCGCAAGAGCTGGCTGCAGGATCCTGGTACTAGGGGCCACATATGGGATAAGTATCAATTTCCATACTTGCTTTACTAAGGAGCGCATTTTCATCAATTGAGTTTTCGATGCCAGAAAGTATGACACAGCCTGCTACAGCAGCACCCGATCCTTTCGTACTCTCGAAGAGACCGCCCCCTGAGTGTAAGTATAAGGTAATGGGCATTACTTTTATGGAACGGGCGCGCAAGGTTGAAAGATGTCTTTGACCCTAAGCCCTTACTCCGTGGCATTTCCCTTCAGGGGTTCTGTCATTGTGACCTATCACCTCCTCAAGCGGGATACATGCACTTGCATAAGGCAAACGCTATGTGCTGAAAGCATAATTAGGTGGATTTAGGTGGTTGGTATCTTTCCCAGACCCAGAACGTCATGAGCTCTCAACCCTAAACGCTGGGCTGAACCCTGAGCCTAGACATGGCACCCTCGACCTTGAACCCTAAACCCCGTACCCCGCTCCGTAAAACTCTCAGCCCTTTGCGCCAATAAAGTTTAGGGTTTAGGGTGTGGAGGGCTGAGGGATGCAGGTTCAGGTTTCTGCGAAGAGTGGTGTCCCAAGGACCCCAGGGGAACACAGGAAATACGAGAGTTTCCAGGGATGACTTATAGAGGAGTTTATGAAGGATCTTTAGGGTCAGCTTGTTAGAGTTGTAGCCAAGTGCAATCAACTAGGCCCCAGGTGGAGCCTGAGCAATGCCTCGCAATTCTATTGACAAAATCGTGGAGACTAACCCTAAGAAACATGTCAGATTCTTCTCTTGTCACATACGCAACTACGCGAAGATCTGAACCTCAGGCCTACAACTAAAAACTTGCCCGAAACTCTGAACCCCAGACCCCTGGCAAAGCCCTAAGTCCTACACCCTACGTCCAGCTGGCCTTGTGCTTAGGATGGAAAGATTCAGCTTGAAGAGTTGCACCACATGTTTTCAGGCGTTAGGGGTCCATGGTGTAAAGAGGGTAACTAATGGAGAAGAACATGGCAAGCGCAGGGGAAACAGGATTCCCGTAGATAGTAGGTGCCGTGTGGCCCAATGGGGCCCATGTATTGGTCCTGCTTTGGCAGTATTATTCCTGGGGGCTCTGGGGAGGCATAAAGGGAGTATTCGGGACTACTGACTTCGTTACGAGTATGATGCCAGCTTGCCATGTCTGGGGCTTGTCGGAAAAGAGGGCCTTCAGGGACCCCAGGGATATTGAGCATTGCAAGGGTCGGGGTTTCCTTCTGGATAATTTCATCTGGGGCTCCCTTAAAAAGGTGTCACAGGGTTTCTATGCACAGTTCAGAGGTTGGGAGGGTTGTAGGAGTTGTAAAGTTAAACTGCTGTTAAGGAACTTAATTCAAGTTACTATGTTGGGGGAACCATATTCATTACTATACATACCCAGTATGGTAACTTAAATTAAGTTCCTTAAGAGCAACCCGGTAAAGGGTTCATGGCTCAGGGGCTGAAGGGTTTGGGGTGTGACGGTTGAACGGTCTAGGGCCTGAAGAGTGATTTCAGGCTGGGCTTGTCTGGGCACATTCTCATGACCTCAGCCGACCTCACCATGTCCTGTTTGGGGATAAAGCGGTCCTGAAGCAGGCGTGCTTTAGACTTTCAATTACTTTAGAACATATTGTAGCGGGTTACGGGTAGGGTTCATTATTGAAAGGGTTAGGATTGAGGGGTTTGGGATTTTAGGGTGTCTTGGTTACATGGTTTAGGTTCTGTTGGTGAGAGGGCGTGGGGTGTAGGGCAGTGTAGGGGTAAGCCCTAAACCTTAAAATCTAAACCTTTAAACCATTGAGCGTTAAGCGTTTAGGGTCCTAGGAGTTGAAGTTCTTCAGGGCTTAACATAGACCCACCAAATACTATAATCCTTATTATTGGGACCCCAAAAAAGGTACCCCTAATTTTGGGAATTCCCCATATATATATATATATAGGCTGCGTTGAAGAGGCTATCAGGTGCTAAGGGTTGAGTGAGGGGTCATCGCAGTTTTTCTTGACTGGTCGGTTTTGGGTTTGGCTGTCGTGTGGGCCTAACTCTAATGCAGCTTATGTTATGTGGCGATTGACCCTAAATTCTCAACCCTCGGTTAGGCCCCCACCCAGTAGCTGTGACAGTGGTAGGGCTGCAGGAATATAGAGGGACATTACCAGAATTACTGGTATCCATTGTGGTCACTATGAGTGGGTGGGAGCCCAAGCCAATCAAAACCCCAAGAAGGCCTCAGCGGTTGGGGTTGAGGGGAACGCCGAGCCTGGGTCATTGTCTGCAATAGTCTTCACGACTCCATATGGAATATGAATGTTAGTTGACATTCACATCCCGAAAAGGAACCAGGTGTGGTGCATCTGTGGTTTGAAGGTCCTCAGACCCCCGCGACATGATACAGATACCCGAAATAGTAGCAGACCAAGTACTAATGCATACCTATTAGGTGAACACTTTATCAGAGGGCTCAGAGTGCTTTATAAGCGGCAACGGGTTACCTGTTGACCATTTTTCACCATTTGATCCGTAAAACTCCAACTTTTGGTCCGTTAGGTATTCAACGTTTGTGTTGAGAGTGGTTGGCGTTCAAGGTTTAGGGTTGTTTCGACTGAGCTCCTTGTACGCTACCCGCCCCCTACACATGCCAGTTCTTCCCAGCATGAGCATTTTTTGGAAACTGTCTCCAGTACTTTTTGGGTGTTCTTCTACGGACTAGGGACCCCTTTGCAAAGTGAGGCTGATGGGCTCCACCCTAAACCTGAAGTGCGTAAACCCTATAGACCTGAACTCTACACTCCTAAACGCGAAGCCTCGTGAAATATGAGGTCTATTCCTAATGATTCCGCCGGCTAGGTGCACTGGACTTCGCGGCAAGCATGAGGGGCCGCTCATTTGCATCTCAGATGCTCTGAGCTGCTCTCAATTATCTAAGCTGCCAGTCTGGGCCTTTTGAAGGATTCCTTCGCTTTTTCGGAGGGAAGCTGACAATGGGGTATGTAAAGCGTAAATTCTAAGGTGAGCCCTCCCCCAAACTAACATGAAATTGCAGGAAACGCCCAACAAACATAGCAGACTTTAAAGAAGGGGGCCATATCAGGTTCCATGTTAGTTCGTGGGTGCTGCTTACAGGGGTTGGCGTTAGTATGTGCGGATAGCTATACAGATGAAGCCCGGGCATCGATAAGGAGCGCCCATAATTAAACCCCCTAGAAGCTGAACTAGCTCGGGTCCCTTGACCGCGTTTTTTCTAGCACCGCAGTTTCCAATCTTGAAAGGAGGGCAGACACCGATGTAGTGCTCGTTCGTCGTCCATGCTGTTCAGCAACAGTGGGATCTTCTCTGATTCTTCCGAGTCCTATGCCAAAGTCCTATATCACTCAAACTCTAGAGCAAAAACCGTTGAGCCTTTTTTCCTCGGACATGACACTCTAAAGCCCTACAAGCCTAAACCCAACACCTTACATGGAAGGCCCCCTAGCTTGAAGGTGTGACGGAGGTTGCGGATAAAGACGGCGACGGCCAAGTCACGCTGGAGGCGGGAAGTACACGGTGGGGCGCCTTGGGGGTGACGATCCTTCGGGAAATTCTTTAGCGCGGCTCCTATAGGTTGATAAGGAAAAGGAGAAGGGAAAAGAGAAGGGAACACACTTTTCCACTATAGCAATTCTGGAACACGATCGTTTATCAATTACCCAAATTGCCACACCCATACATCCCGGAAGACGGGCCCTTAGCCTGCGCAGGAGATTCTAGATTCTAGATGCCCGTAAAAAAGAGGTGTGTATGTATATATATATACCATGGATTAGGGATGTAGAGACCTCAGAGTCACGCATCTACGGGACTCGTCAAAATACATGTCCTTATTATGACGCGGGTATAGTCATGTTCCATCTAAAGGGGGGCCTTTGTATGACGGTCTTGCTTTTTAGAATAAGGGGTGTAGGGGATGGGGTTTAGGGGTCAGCCCCGATGTGGAGAATCAGTGGTTAGCTTCTCCCCGAAAAGGCACCTGTAAAGATGACTGCCTGCAAAAAAGAGGTCCTATGTTATGTGGGTTTCCAATGTTAGTTTTGGAGAGGGTAGTGTGAAGGTTCAGGGGGCCTTAATTGCTTTATGTGTAGAGCCTGGGTCCAGCAAGGTGCAGGTAGGGTTTATCCGGTCGAACTGGTGTAGAGACTTGGGCATTCGAGATCTTTAAAAGTATATAGAATTTGGTTGTAGAAGTTTACTGATTCGGGGTTTTGGACTTGGTTTGGTAGCTTGAACATGTACACGCCGCAACTCATGGTCATGCGGGAAGGAGTTTGTTGAATGACTCGGGCAATCCACATACATGGAGCTTTGTATCCACCTTTTTTGGCGTTGCATGCCTTTGGGGTTGTGGAGTTTTTGGTAGCTCCCTCAGTTTCCCAAACAGTCAAAGCACTGCGGGGTCAAAGGTTAAAGGGTTGGGTGAAAACCTAAAGCCTAAAGCGTGGTAAACACGGGTAGAACAGGGTACTGTAGCCCTAATGGAAGCTCCACGTAGACTCCCGTCTTATTCCACCCCCCCCCCGACATTAATTCCCCCACCTCCCCCCCCTAATATGAAATATTTCCCGCATATTCTAAATGATGATGTACCATAATGGGAATCTGTACTAGTATGGGGGGTCAGGATTTGTATGGGGCTCCATGCTTGTTTCGCGGAGGGAAATCTCTCTGAGCCAGGAGTTGCTCGCTGCCCGTGAGGCCTTGGTAGCCACAGGCAGGCGGCTGGCAGCCCAGACCCCGACAATGTTTGCATATTTGGGCTATAGTCTAAACCCCTTCAAAGGGGGCTACATAGGGGCTTATATAGGGGACTACTATAGGGGATATTAAGGGGGATACTAGGAGTTTAGACTATGGCTCATTTGGGTTCTGTAGTGTCCTTATTTGTGGGTACTAAGTATTAAAGTCCTCAAAGACGGTACTTGATGGGTTTCGGTGGGTTGGAGAGTTAGGGGTCATGGGTTGGGGGGTTGCAGGAACTCGAGTTTGCCGTTTTGGGTGCCGAGATGATTTGTGGGTTGGGGTCCGGTGAGCCAGGGTGTTTAGGGTTTGCGGTCTCCGATCTCAGCCTTTGTTGTTTAGGCTGTAGGGATATTGCATCAAAAGCGCAGTGTACAGTCACAGCACAACTCTACACTCTAGACCCAGACCTTAAAGCCGAAGACCAAAACTGCAAAGCCCAAATCCTGCACCCCAAACGCCAAAGCCAGATTTTTTCTATGTTCTTTTCCATTGTTCCTTATATAACCCCAATATAACCCTAAATTGACTGTCCACTACCCCCCCCCCTCCCTCCTGGCATCCCCCAAGACAATGCCGGGGTACTGCCAACTAGAGCACCCAGCCACGTCCCTTAATCCTTGTGGCCCTGAATCCTCCAACACCTATTGTGGAAGCTTGAATTTTATTGAATTATGTGACAGGGGTATACATGGAGATCATACAATAAGGGTTTCTACTGGCATAATGGAGAAGCAGATAAAGAACATGGAATGTGAAACGGAGACATCGAAGCTGAGGTTCTATAAGGGGGTGCAGGATGGAATGGAAGCTTGAATGATTATAGAAATTAACTTTATAGCAGTCTTTATACAGACAGTTCTACTATGCTGCATTCTGCTTCAACAGGTCCCTGCATTACAACCTGACTGAAAATCTTAGAATCGCTACATAAGCCCCGTTTCGGTTTTCTGCTCCATTTTCTTCCCGATTTAATTGGCCCTTCTTCTATGAAATAGAGGCCCCTACTTGCAACTGAGCTGCCGGCGGCAGGTGAGGATCGATACTTTCGCAGCTGGCAGTCCATGCACAATGAGCTATGAGTGCGAGAAAAGAGACGTTCAACAGGTCGTTTCTTATGGCTTCTGCCACCCGTGGCTAACATCATGAAATTTTCATATGGTAGTTTCCCCAAATAGGGGGAAACCCAATATAGACCCTAATATATTATAGTCCTTATTATTGGGAGCCCCAAAAAGGTACCCCTAATTTTGGGAAAGCCCCATATCTCGAGGTTCATCCTTCAGACCTTGAGCCGGGACGTGGCGCGATGCTAGCTCATGTAGACTACTGGCACAATATGTTGTTATCCTTTCATGCGTGGTGGCTCTTACAAACATGACCTGCTGTGTAATCATGCTATTTCTGTTTCACAGCCCTTCAAATTTTAAGGAGAAGTCATAGAATCTCTCGGCATCTTTGCTTTGCCTGCTTCTTCTTTTCCTATGGCAGCTGAGCGTCATGAGTAGCAATGGACTGATGGGCAGGAAACAATTAGCGGCTATGACGCTCCGCACTTGTGATCCTACGTCCAAGCACACCCCATGAGCAAGGCATCGGATTTCAAAGAATTTCATTCAGGGCTCTCACATCGGCTAGTTTCATCTACGTAGTTATTTGGACAACTGCACATCGGGGACAAGCAGTCTCATCATGTAGTTGGTTCCCGACAAGAGCTCAAGTAGATTCATTCCAGCGCCATGTGGCCTTCTCTGCTGCTGCTTTTGACAGGCAAGAGCTTTTCTTTGCTAAGCACAGCGGAAAGCGGCCTTTAGATGCGGGCATTTCTCAAAAGCAAGGGTCTTCTTATGACCAAGGGAGCCAGGTCTTCGACTATGAAAACCCCCGAACAGGCATATCATGTATACCATACATGGCGACACAGCACGAAGTGGCGCTAAGGCTATGATGGGTTCAGTCGCTCGGTCACTGCTTGCGTGGGGCTGCGCATTCGCCAGTATGCCTGGATATTGGCATAGGTCCCTGACTACCCCACCTGTACTATCCCCCAAAGGTTCCTCCGCACTAAAAAATGCTTAAGAAATTGCGAAGCTGGCAGGGGTTGTATGAGGGCAGCTGTTAAACGTAGGTTGGGAAGACGTGCAGTCCATCCTTCTGAGCACCAATGTAGAAGCTCAGAAGATAGCCACAATTCTGGTCCAGATTTCTTGTAAGAATACGGTATAGGAGGGTACTTCAAACAGACCTGAAATGATGTTGGTGAGTATTTTGCTTAAGCCTCCTGCCACCTCTGTAGCTGCTTCACCACGCAGCCCTAGCTCTCGTAGGGTTTGGGTGGCGCCAGGTATTTACCTGCCTTGGATTGGACGTTGCTGGCTCAATATACTTTAGTTTTGGGTTTAGGGTTTACTTCGGTATTATGGAAATTGCACTTACCCTCTCGTTGGCCTATTTGGGTTTCGTGGTTTGTTTGTGTTTCACGGTTATGCGGACTTATTCTGCTGATGGCAGAAGTCCTGCACCACCATCAATCAAATTGCTTCATTCCCAGGAGTTAACCACTACAGTAGAGGTGCACGTTTTCCACTATCGACAGCAGGTTTAAGTTGTATTTCGTGGCTTCCAGAAGCCCCACAAACAGTCACGTCACAGTCCCCATGCTTCTTACTTCGAGGGAATGCACATCGGAGTGGTCCCTAACTTCGAAACTTGAAGCCCCAAACCCTAAACTGTTGAATCCTGGTCCTGAGACTATACGCCTCCATTGAACCCTCTAGCCTGAGCTGTAAACCTTAACTTACTGATGGTTAGCAGGGAAGAAGGGGAAATAATCTCTATATAGTCTCTATATGATGATATATTCCTTGATTCCCTACTCGCCCCAAGTAAGTTAAGCTGTAGCCCCGAACGAGCCGCAGGCATTTCTGCCCTTGCGCAGACAGCCTGTGGGGAAGCAGTGCTCAGTGACCCGGTAGCGCTTGCGAATCCGGTCTTGAGTAGCGTGGGATTTAACAGTAGTAGTAGCGGAAGTAGTGGTAGTGGCAGTGGTCGTGGTAGTAGTAATTTTGGGGGGTGGGTTTAATAAGATATCATAGGGAGCTTGGGGTGAGAGTTCAGGGGTTTGGTGCTTAGGGGTTTAGGGTTGAGAGGCTTCTGATTGTTGGGTGTACATGCAGCCCAAATGCCCAAACTGGAAGTAAATTGGTTTGCAGGTCGGCACTAATTACACTTATTATATGATTCTTTTTGTTAGTATTCTTATTATATTCTTGTTGCTATTCATGCTATTCCTCTCGTGTAGGCTTTGGGGTCTGCCTGGAGATCCTGGCTGACTGTGGTCACTGTAGCTGTGATACACAGTTGCATGAGTTTGGGGTCTAGGATTTGAGTGTCATTTCTGTTTTTAGGGCTCTGCCTTATATCTTTGTAGGCTACATCACCGGAAAAACCCGCAGGACGCCCAGGGTCCAGGCATGGCGTTCAGGTTTCGGGCATGCCTAAGCCCTAAGCCCTGAGCCCTAAACCCCTAACCCTCATGTGAGTAGTATTTTTTGGGGGATACTATGGTACCCAATATAGAGTAAGATTATATCCTCCTTTTGTATATAGGGAATATTATCTTACTAGGTTCAACCACCAAAAGAAACACTACTCATGTGCCCATATAGAAGGTGGGAGTTGCTCAAAATCAGTCGGCCACCCCTCCCGACCCCCCCAAAGCAGATGGTTCAGACCCCCAGCCGCCCCGACCGGAATATTGCTTATTCCAACTGCGGTTTCCAAGAGCCAGGGCCCAATATTGAGGAAGCTAAAAGTTGTTTAAAGAAGGTTTTAGTTATTCTGTATTGGAGTCTGTCCTGTACTGAGGCACCTATTTATGAAAAGCCTATGCTGCGAAAGCCCTGGACCGTAGATTTTGCACCTATTATTAGTTTTATTGATACTATATATTTTAGATTTATTTCTATTATTTTTGTTATTTCTATGAGTATTTTATTTTTGGCACTTGCAAAGAACCAGCTTGAAATTTGTGCGCTTCCTCCTGTTAACCTTTCAGCATCTATGAGCGCTTTCACAGACTTAGCAGGCGGACTGGACCAATCGCCCAACATAGACTTATCCCTGGCAGGGTATTACAGGTTATTTCAGATTGCAGCTATACTTACCTGCCATGCCAGGGTATTTCCAAAAGTGGGCATCCCTCATATACTCAAGCTACAGATCCTTGTTTATGTGTGCTTTCAATGAAATGCTAAACCTCAAATAGTGGTTCCGTTTCATTCTCCACGTCAATCGAAGGAATTAACTATTTAGGCACCAGCACCCCTACAACCCTATCTATCCCAATATATCTCACATCACTTCTTTGAAGGGACGATTTAGGAGAAAAACAGCATGGAAATCCACCTGCCTCGCTAGAAGGAGATGCTTGCCACGGACTGGTGGCGCAAGTCGCTGAGATGGAGCCCAGTTTATTCAGGGGTTGAGGGTTCAGGAGTTTAGGTTTAAGGGTTCAAAAGTTTAGGAAATTTGGGCTGAGGGTTCATGCTATAGGAATTGAGGGTTCCAGGCATAGGGCTTGAGAATCTAGGTTTGTCGATTTCTAGAGGTTGGGATGCAGACATGGAAAGAAAAGAATGTAGCTGCAGTATAGTAAGAAGAGTCTGGTCTCGTTTGGTGTAGGGACCAGGCACTTCTTGTTCAGGACGTCATTTTGGTTTTGTCAGGACTGGAGCGACAGCTGCATGGTGGGCTTGATGAGAGTTGACCTGGACCTCGAAGGTAGGTTTAGTAATGGCCCCAAACCCACGTAAAAAGAACCATTGAGGCAATGATTCTGCATATGCCGAGGGCTCAGGTAGGTAGAGTGTCTTACTGGTGGTTGGTAGGGAAATGTAGGGAATAAGGGAATATAATCCCTATTTGACCCATAGATAATACCTATCTTGCATATTCCCTTATTCCCTACTAACCTCCAGTAGGGTGTAGGATACAGCATATGCATACGTGCGAGGCCACGTGTCAGGCATCGGGCCCAGTCGCGGAAAGCTGCAGATTGCAGATTGCAAGCTCAGCCAACCAGTGCTTGAGACACCCAAGGCAGCTGAAGACTTTCTACACCGAATACACCGATAGAACCCTATCAATGCCTACACACCCCTAATAAAACTTAGGAACTTGGCTTGCTTAGCAAGGCCATGGTATATCGTTTGCCAGAATGAGATGGGCAACGGTCGTTGCTATAGGCTCTACCCATCATACCCAACCTCTGCCAAGACTTTGTTGGTAACTTCTTCCTGCAGTCGGCAGCAGCCTTGACCACTCGGGCGCGCAGAAACTTTCTGTTTGCCTAAGCCACACTCAAGATGGACGAGGGTTTTCATCCTAACTCGAAGCCCCCAACCCTGACGGCACAACCTTCACCCCGCACCCACCCCGGCGGAGGATGACATGCTCCTTGACGGCAGCATGCGCGTTGTCCAACTTGGGCTCATTTGTCAGGGCTTAGGATGTCCGAGGTTGAGGGTTAGGGTTTCGGCGTTTCAGTGTGCAGTGCTTTGCATTCAGAACTGCATGCTTAGGTTCGGGGTGTGGGCTTCTCAAGCAACGGTTCAGGTGTTCAAGGATCGAGGAGAGGAGCTCGATTGTGATTTGTTGTTGTGGCGTCTTAAGTGGCAGAGCACGCTGGATTGTGAGGTTCCCAAATACTCATGAGATGCCACAACAGATATGGACGCCTGGTGTAACTTCTGTCTTGGAGGAAGAGGTAGGTGTCAGGAAGGTGACGCATGCTTTCCTGCTTCCACGGAGAGCAATGTTGAAATCTCCGGGGGCTTTGGGTTACCTAAATTGGCAACAAGCTCAGTCAACCTTCAAACCCCCTTTCCGCACAAGCAGCTTGGGGTTCAGGGTTTTTAGACTAGACCGCAACAACAAAGTTGTTGTCCCGGCATAACCTCAAACAGTGAGCAAGTGGCAAAGGTACCTTACTGCCCTTTGCAGGGCCAATCTTGGCGGGGATTGCGCTGCTAGGGCTGCACAGAGGTACTCTCAAGGGTTCTACCTGTCTAAGGTTGAAACCATGGGCCCCCAGTATGGGCCCTTAATCCTGGGATCCCTATATATCTACCATATACCCGAAATGTACCCTTAAGGGTCCCTAGAGTCACCCTAAAAAGGCCTAAGTGCCCATATTAGGTGCCCATAACCTTAGACATGGGTCTAGATGGGCAATCTAGCCTATGGTTACAACCGTCGCGGGGCAGCCCGAACTCTTGGGTTTAGGGTTTGGCCAGGTTTGTTTCAGTGGAAGGGTTAGCTCAATGGAGATGTTGAACCCGTGCATCAGGAGCACAATCAAACTTTCTTGCATGACTAGAAACTGCAGGGAGCGTAAATATCATAACATCAAAGAATCATTTTCAAGGTGCCGAAGGTCAGAAAGGATCATGAAGAAAGTGCTTGGGGGCGACATGGGTACATCTCGGGGCTTAAGCCGATGATGCAAGGAGTGTATCCAACAGCTTATGCCTTGTGGGAGATTTTCTGCGTAGTAAGATCCTTGGGTTAGTTTTCAGCTTGAGGTGAACTGCAATTTTGGGGGGCTGGTAAGCACAAGCGGAAAGACAGATGATCGGTGGGTGTCGTGTTCTGGCAGCTGTGTGGTGAAGTGCACTTTAGGTTCAGGTTCCGCGAACCAACTTATGTGTGCACTGCAGTGGAGGTTCTAGGAAGTGGAACCTACATTGCCGTGTCAACCCTTGCCACTGAACCCGAAAGGCCCCCAATAGACTCTATCCCGGCCTCAGCTTAAGCAAGCACGAACCCTTCAGCCAAATACACCCCTAGACCTTGAACCACCAAACCCTTGAAACGCGAGCCCCCCCAAACCCCATCAGCCGCAAGGCTTGAACCCTAAATCCCTGAGTACGCCAAGCCCTGAGACACCTAAAACCTCCATAGCCCCAAGCGCCCAAACCAGCCCTTCCAACGCCAAAGGCGAAGCCCGAAACCCCCCCCTCCCCCCCAACAACCTGTACCAAAACCGCCAAAACCCCCCCCAATGCCCCTAACAGTAAACCCCAAACCCCCAAAACCTGACAATTGAGGATAAGCTCCTCGCAGCACTGGGGCCGCGTCCGTGGGGCCTCCAGGCCATTCCGTTGCCCTAAGTGTCCCACTCTTGGGGCTCATCTGGTTTAGGGTGTACTGTGAATGGCTTAGGCTTTCGCTTTGGGATTTAAGGTTTAGCCGGTTTATTTTGGAACGACTTGGGGCTTAGGGTTTAGGATCTAACGTTGATGTTATATGGGGGTTAGATAAAGGGGTTCAGGTCCCCAAAGCTATAGACTGACAAAGCAGGCCTTGACAGTTTCTGCAAGGGTCCGTGCTTCTATGGTTCAGGGTTTACTGGGTTGCTGTTAAGGAAGTCACCCTACGTTACCGTAATAAGTAACTCACCTTATTCATTATGTACCGGTATTATGCTAACCCAATCTATGTGTTTGAACAGCAATCCAGTTCAGCGTGTACGGTCTGGGATGGATCAGGGGGATGATGAGCAGGTTTCGAGAATCAGAAAGACATTGTTTAGAGGAACCCTTCTACAAGTGCAAATTGGGGTATGTAGGATCATACTTGGATGCTCTGAGTTTATTGCTCAAATGCTAAGAGCTAGGGTTGTGTTTTCAAATTTCTGGGTGCTTTGGGGTGCCAAGTACAGCATGGCACATGGTGACTTTTTTGGTAAGCCGCCCGAACATCAAAAAATGGTCTGCAGACGAAGTGAAGCTGACCTTGGACATATGAAGAGATCACATTTGCCAACAATCTGCACCCAGAAAGACAAAGCCTGACCCTTGTAACCTTGAGCTCGAAGCCATGACAGCCGAAACCCTGGAACCCTACTCGATGACTCTAAACCCTGAACCCCGAAAGCTTAATCGATCAAATCCTGCAGCTTTAAACACATGACAGCCTCATGGAAACTACTATAGTATATTGGGGTTATTTTGGGATAATGGAAAAGAAAATGGAAATTACTATAATGGGTTATATAGGGATTTTAGGGGTTTATATAGGGGGTATATTGGGGATAATGGAAAAGAAAATGGAAACAACCATTTATGGCTTAGGGTTTATGCACTGCACACCAATCCGGACTGGTTTAGGGTG